>MUZC01000797.1:32851-45066 GCA_002072015.1 Radix auricularia | reverse complement strand
CTAGGTGCGTGACGTCATTTATGGACGGCCCCTTATACGATGAGTCGAAAAAAAAGAAAATTGCAAAAAACCACATCACTTAACTGTGATAATCAAAAACATTTTAAACAATGATTAATATTTAATTTCTATAAAATAAAGGTTTGAGGTTTTAAATTACTTTTCTTTTAGATATATTTAACAACCACAAACAATTTTAGAACGTAATTTTAGAGTAACCATTCAAACAATAAAAAATGTCCTCACCAGCAACACTTTGAAAACAGCAAGAAAAAATGTATATTTCATAAAAAAAACTTTAAAAAATATTATATGATTGCAAATTTAAAGCCTACCATATTTTATAATGAAATATGAATTAGGCCTACCATGCATTCTGGCAAGTGATGCCTCCATGTCCTGGACAGCTGAAGTGATGTCCCCCAAACGTTCAGCTACCTCATGCTCTGCATCTCTGACAGCCTTTTTGTCACCTTTCACATGTACATGAATCTCTTCCAGCAGATCTATGATCCTTACCAGATGCTGTTGAGCACAATTAAATAAATATCAGCCATCTCAGTTGTGATGATTTATACAGACACTTGCAATCACTGTTTTAAAAAATATCCTGCACATTGGTTTAAGGACTTTCATGTTTTGTCCAATAAATTACAGATCAAGTTTACAAGGGGGATTGACACAATTCTGGTTTTGTGATACTCAAATTATTTTCTGTGTCCATTATATAAAATAAAAAATCAACCAGGAAATTTGTTAAGGCTTAAAACAAAAACAAAAATTTAGGCTGGTGGCTTGAATGACCAAAAATTTCCTAAATATAAATTAATGGAGTTCAACCCTACATTAGTATATATATTATTTACCTTCAAACACTTGGCAAAACTGAATTCAACCATGAAGGTCACAATACAAAACCAATCTCCAGCCAATTCACCAGGGATGTGATACAAACACTGTAAATTTCTGAAATATTTGTATTTGTAATACACCAATTTAATTTCTAGGGGGATAAGTATTAAAAAAAATAGTCATATTTTTAATATAATTTTACAGTGCTTAAACTTACTTATTAATTTTTTAATGTAATTTTTCATAGATTTAGATGAAAATAGAATAAACTTTAAATTTATTCATAATTTTCACAAAATTCAATAATATTCTGGTTTGAAAGATTGTGAGTGGTTATAATATCATGGTGTCGGTTGCTCTCTTTCACTTTCACTCTTACCGTCCTTCACCACCATTTTCACGTCACAATTATATATAAGAAAATTTGTTGGTCTAATTGTAGACAAGTTGTGAAAGTAATTAGATATTTTTAAAAAGAACTGAGAGCTTGGGAAAATCTAAGTCCTTACATAGTCAGTTAATAGTTTTTTTTTTATTTTATTGAGAAATAAAAACTATTAACTCACTATGTAAGGACTTAGATTTTCCCAAGCTCTCAGTTCTTTAAAAAGAACTGAGAGCTTGGGAAAATCCAAGTCCTTACATAGTGAGTTAATAGTTTTTATTTCTCAAGTTTTATTAAAGGAATCATTAAATAAATTTATAATGTTAATATATTGGATTTATTTGTTACATCTAATAAAAATTTTATAAATGCAATTTTGATATTAGACAGTTAGTATCTCGGAATACTTACTCAAATTCATAGGGCCTAGAAGGATAAAAATTTTTAGAAAAGTAATCGGACAGATCATAAATAACATGTAGCTAAAATATATAATTTGTGAGTACAAAAGTCTAGTTTAAAAACTCATTTAGCAGTCAAAAACAAGTAAATGATGTTAAATAATAGACACAAAAAAACAACACATTCTTTGATCAATTTTTTTTATCACTGTGAGACTTTCTCAGAAATATGGTAAACATAAAATTGGTTATACATGGAACACATCAGGCAGAAAAATATTCTAGGATTATCTCCCATAATATTGATGTATTAGAAAACTTTCTGATTACTTACCCGCTTGGATTGATTAGGTGGTAGTTGGCCAGTGCCAGGTCAACATGACCTAAGATGGGCTGGATACCAAGTTCTTGTGAAATGTGATAAAATGGGAAGGCCACACATTTTGGCAATGCCTGGAAAAGAGCAATTGTAAATTTAAATGTCCTAAATGTTGTCTTTTGTATTGCTAAAGGATATTTTTAAAGAGATATAATCGAGAAATTTCAAAACAGATAGGAAGCGATAATTTATTTGGAGTGTACATAAAATTATAAATTCATCTGAACATTAGTTATCAAAATACTATACAATAAAGTGAAAATTGACATGAAAAATTATGTTTTATTTTCAGATTATCTTGTTTTTTATAATGATTTTCTTTGAGGCTACAAGCACACTGGCAAATTATTGCACTGATGCTCTTTTGGCACATAAGGTTCTAATGTTAGCATCTTTGCTAGCTACAAAGGTTTTTCTATTGAATATGTGCATGTATGACCAACTTTCATGAATGTCTCTGAAATTTAGAGTCAGTGTAATTTTGTCTTAGTAAATCAAGAGAAAGACATTTTGAATTGGCTTTCATGCTTTTTTAACTTTTCTTTTACCAGTGACATAAATAAATAATTTTTACAAAAATGTAATCAGCTTTTAATGAAACCATCATAATTAGACATCTATGAGGAATTTAGAGACAAAGGAAAAATCTTTCTTACCAGTGGTACTCCTTTGTCACCATCCTGCCAAACATAACCGGCAGTGATAAAGCTTAACTGTAGATGTGCTAGTCTTAATTGCCTGTGTCCGACAAGTTGTCTATGGTCTAACAATGGCAGCTAGCAAGAAGTTTTAGTGGAAAGTTAAATTATCAATGTATCAATTCTCACATTTTTTCAATGATTATTTTAAAAATTGGATAAAAATTTATTTTATTTTAAAAAATGTACCTGCTTCAAACACATTCTGAACATTGTTTATTTGACCTTATATATGCAAATATGATCTTGTTGAACGAAAAAATTGTTAATCAATCTCTGAAACTCTTTGAAAATTAAAATATTTTATTTCTACCAGTGTGTCATAAAACATTATTGGTAACTATTATGTTCACACAAAATAATAAAATGAACAATATTAGAAGTTTACTAATTTTTTTCATTACATGTACCTACCTCTGAATGATATACTATAACTATGAATGTTCTATCATTCTAATACAATTATGTCCAAACAAAAATTGGGAGTTATCCAAAATAGAAAGAAATTATGGATTTAAGTATGACATCATTTTTTTATTGGTATATTTCAGGATGTTTTTATACATAGAGCAACCAACACACCTGTCTGACGGCTTCCCTGACTTTCTTCTCCTTCACCAACTTAGGGAGAGATTTAGCAAGCTCATTCCAGGGATCAAAGTAGGACGGAAGAGTCTTCTGAAATGATTATACAATAGCCAATGTAGACAATGCTATCATAAAATCAGTTGTTTTATACAGTTTAAAAAGAATTGTCCATCTATAAGCATTTTATTAAAGGCTTTAGTTAAGTAAGAAGCATGCACATGTAAGGAGCTACTTAATATTTAATTTGAATCCTTTTTTTTATATATTAAAAGTGTATATTGGAACAAATTCATTATCAAATGGAAATCCAAAAGTTTTAAAATGTAAATTTTTAATATAATTATATTAATTAAACTTACCAGAGGACTTTTAAGCATAAGACCAGTTTCATATGAGACGTTGTACTTTGAGAGATCAAAGGATTGACGCATGTCTAAAGTCTAAAGGTTTAGGTCTATGTTAATGTTACACTTTTTATTTCTAGAAATGAGAAATAGTAAAAAAAATAATTAGTAAATAGTTGGTAAAGAAAGTTATCTTATCTGCTACATACACTTCTTCTATACAGAAGTTGTAAGATTGTATACTTTACTATTTGATTTGAATCAAAAGGTATAGGACTGCCCTTAAACTTAAGCCAATGTTAAGTTTTCATAAGTCATAACCTGACAAGACATTTGTGATTACAAATTTTATAATTAGGCTAAAAATGTAATTAATACAAAATTATAATTTCACAATCTATTGACAGTTAATAATCATTTAGATCTATATAAATAATTATTTGACTTACTACATTTACATTACAATGTTACAAATTAATTGCTATGGCCCTTTGACAGCTAGAGTAATATTTAAGACTTAAGTGTGTAAACAAAAGTAAGTTTTAACAAGACAAGTTGTCCTACGTCGTTCATAAGACTAGTCTAAGGTCAAGTCACTAAATAAGGAAGTGGTCTTAAAATTATTTTAAGTTATGTTACCTTTTAACTAACACAAATACTAATTAATAACGGTCCATACCAATTCCATACCCATAATTAATACCATGCCATATAATATGGCACATTCATGCATGGGCATGGGTATTAGTATGAGTGATCAGTCTCTAAAGAATTTGTTGTTGTCAACTACAATACTATCCAGTATCAGTCAATACTGAATACTAATTACTAATAATAATAAATATAATTATTTAAAGTTCTATCTACGTTTAGTTTATAATTTATAATTTAAAATAAAAGTTAAAAGTCTTTCAGTTTCAGGCTTTAAACTTTAATCTAGGCCTTGCCTTGGGCTTCAAGTTTGTTTTTGTTGAAATTAATTAAAATTAAATTATACTTGAATCACGACTTGAAATAAAATTATGCAAATAAATTCCAAATTCAATAAAAAATAAATATTAAATATTAACTAACTGAAACATCAACAACTACCACTGAACTGATTATGATTAATAAAGTTACTGTGTCAAAACTGTAATTCTTCTCACTCCACCACAAGACTTCTTTTATTTATACTTTACACATTCACATTCTTACTCATTACACCTTGTTTTGATTTGCATAAAATGATTAATGAATTTAATGAGTCTTGTTTTTAAGAATATATAATAATATTAATTAATGCAGCCTTGGACTTGGGTAACTTGTGACCTAATTTGTTTGTTATTTTTTAAAACTTTTTAAAAAGTTGGGGCAAGACAAGTTATTTAGAACAGGACCTGTAACTGAATTGGGACTTCAACAGTGTTATTTTTTACAAAAAATATAGTTTTTGTTGGAATGAGAAGGCAGCTGCGGCTGTCTACTTCATTTAAATATTAAATAAATAAATATATTAATAAAAATAATAATTTAATAATTAACTAAATACCATGCCATAAAAACTTTTCATTCTAGCACCAAGATTATTTTGCGAAATTATTAAAAATAACATATGTGACATACGGCCCATAGACTGCACATTTTATCATCATTCAATGACAAGCCCTATAATTATAATAACTTATAACTGCGGGTGCGGGAATAATGAATTGACATTCTCTGTTAGGTCAAGTTAGACTTAAAGACCCGGCTTATTTTATCGCATTATTTAGCTCCTTAAATTAAAAAAAAAAAAAGAAGAAGAAATCGCTCTTACGCCCAGGTAAAACTTCGCCTTTTTTCTGGATGCAAATTTATTGAGCGTGCAAATAAAAAAAATGGAGGGTGGGGATATTTATAAAACTAGAGGCTGCTAATATCTAATCTAATTTCAGACTAATCCACATACATTTAAGAACTAAATCTAATGTAATTTATTTTATAACTTGACACAAGAACAGATAGTAAAAAAAGCAACTAGGAAAAACAAAATACTAGATTTACTCCTAACAGACCAGGACTGATACTAGACTGCACAATAATTTCTGGGCTGGCTTACCGTGATAATATCATTGATATTGTTAGGGTAAACAATACAATAAAAACTAAAATAATAAAATTACACCAATCAGCTCCTAATTTCCAACAAAATTTCCTAAGTAAATTCAGCATAGATAGCCACGTAGAAGAAATATGGAAGGAAATAAAGACAAATCTAAAAACCATAATGGATCAGAATGTTCCAACAAAAATAACTTCAAATAGAATTAATAAATGCTGGTTCAATTTTAAATTTAAAAAGTTATGCAAACCAAAGGAGAATTTATTTAAAGGAGGCTAGCAATTTAGAAAGGATACACAAAAAATACTTACAAATTAAACACTTGACACAAAAACTTAGCCGTGCCGTAACCTCCAAAATGATTATATAAAATATGTGATTACTAAAGATAACAATAAAAACGTATGGACCTTTATCAAATAAAAAAATGGAGCCTACAGGTATACCTATAATGAAAATGATATTAAAGCTAATATCCTTAACACATATTTTGCATCATCATTTTCTGCCTCCGGTGACAAGGAAATTTCAATAAATTTAAATAAAATAGAAGAAATAGGTAACATAACTGTAGATGAGATAGGTATACATTCACTCCTAAAAAACTTAAAAATAAATAAAGCTACTGGCCCAGATGAATTACCTGCCAGGTTATTAAAAGAATTAAGCAATGAACTGTCCCCAATCCTTGTAGTTCTTTTTCAAGCCTCTCTAAACCAGGGTAAAGTGCCCCAGGATTGGAAATTAGCCAATGTAACGCCACTCTTTAAGAAAGGTGATAAGTCCGACCCTGGTAATTACAGACCTGTATCACTTACTAGTATCACATGTAAATTACTGGAACACATAATATATAGCAGAATAGTTAACCACCTTGACAAATATAATGCCATATGCCCACACCAACATGGCTTTAGAAAGAACAGATCATGTGAAACACAATTGATAGGCCTAATAGATGATCTATCAAAAGGCTTAGATAATAATGATCAAATAGATACAATATTACTAGACTTCTCAAAAGCATTCGACAAAGTTCACCACCTTAGTTTACTTAAAAAACTTAAATACTTTGGAATCTCAGGTCCCTTACATCACTGGATCCAAGATTTCCTATTGGGTAGGGAGCAAACTGTAATAATTAATGGATCTAAATCTACACCAATAAAGGTTAACTCAGGAGTTCCACAAGGAACTGTCCTAGGTCCCTTACTATTTTTAATTTATATAAATGACTTACCCAACAATATCTCAACAGGAACTAAAGTTAGGTTATTTGCTGATGATTGTATAATCTATAGAACAATCAAGTCAGAACAAGATAGCAAAATTTTACAAAAAGACTTAGATGAATTAATAAAATGGGAAACTAACTGGAGTATGTCCTTCCACCCAGAAAAATGTCAACTGCTAAGAGTAACAAAGAAAAAGAAACAAATAAATTCAAAATATTTCATTCATGGAAAAGAACTAACCCAAACTAAAGATGCAAAATACTTAGGAGTCATAATAAATGAGAAACTATCTTGGAATCCCCATGTCAATGAAGTTATTAAAAAATCAAACAAAACCTTAGGCTTTATAAAAAGAAACTTTTAAAAATGTAACAAAGATATAAAACTAAAATGCTACCCCACCCTGGTGAGACCTATACTAGAATATGCATCTTCTGTATGGGACCCATCCGCCAAAGAAAATAATGATAAGTTAGAACAAATCCAAAAAAGAGCTGCCAGATTCATTACCGGAGAACATTCAAAACTGACAAGAGTAACACCATTAGTTAAATCATTAAACCTTTAAACACTAGAGGATAGAAGAACCAAGAGTAAATTAGTAATTATACATAAGGCAATTAATTCTAATTTAGAAATACAACACAAAGATAACTTAATACAACCCTCAGATAGACATAAAGATAAAAACACCTTTCTTATTCCTTATGCAAGAACAAACACATACAAGTTTTCTTTCTTTCCGTCCGGTATTCGGGCGTGGCATGGGTTGCCTGAAGAAACCAGGAAAGCCAGCACTTTATCATCATTTAAAACTCTGGTAAGAATACAGGACTAAACACAAACCATAGAAATACGTAGGACGCATTAATCTTCTGTACAGAAGGAGCGTCTGTAACATATAAGATAAGATGAATTGATCAGAGGTGCATCTTCTTCTTATCTGTTACAGACGATCCTTCGAAACAGAAGATTATTGCGTCCTACCTTTGGGGCCGTCCATAAATGACGTCACGCTCCTGGGGGGGGGGTTCACACTTTTGTGACGATGGGGAGGGAGGGGGGTTGAAGAAACGTGACGTCACATCAAAAGGTTACCTTTAAATTAAACTTCCACTGAAATATTTGCTCGCTTAAAATTTATTTAATGATTTTTTTTTCAGTGCTTCTCAAAGTGCCGGTCGATAGGCCATCAAACGCTGGTTGGCGTAAGTTATCAAGACAAGAAATTTAAATCTAATTATAATCCTTAAGTTTGAGACCCGACGAGAGAACATATGAAATTGTAACGTTGCGTCGTTTGATGTTGACATCAAAGCATTTGTGATGGAGCCTCATTTTTGTTTGGTTCACTTGCGGCAGTAGTCTGCGAACTTTTTTGTCGGTTACCCCCTCCCCCCCTCACCCCCGAAACTTCAACTGGTGAGTTTTAAAAACATCACAAGTGTCTAAAAAAGATCTGAATAGGATCATGTGTAGATATTTTAAGTCACAACGACACGGAATATCCATTTGGGGGGGGGGGTGCGGGGGTTGGGGGAGGTGAATCTATTTGATACAAATATAAACGTTTTAAGTTTGATATAATTATTGGATTGGTTTTTGGTCAAACGCCTCTGGCCATTCTAAATATAATGATAAATGGACCCATTTAAAATTAGTCAAAGTATTCATTAATTTTATTGAATGCATCGAATTCTTGACATCGCAATTCGAGAGGAGCACAAAACAACTTTCTTCTGAGCTCAGTTTTTAAGGCATTAATTTCAGTGGCGTAGCTAGAGCTTTTGCCTCCCGGGGCGGTCTCCAATTTGCCACCCTTTTAGGGGAGTCCATGAATAACGTCACACATGGTGGTGGGGGGGAGAGGGTGTCACACATTTGAAGTCACATCAAAACGCTCAAATTTAAATAAAATTTCCACTTTAATATATGATTACCGAAACTTTATTTAATAAACTTTTACACGGTTTCACACGTGTTACGATATTAGAGTGCAGCCTTACACTAAAAAAAATATTTAAGTGACAAAAAAATGATTGGAAATATGCTCATTTTCTAATAGAAAATACGGCTTTTATGGGGGTGGGGTGAGGAAAGCTTTGTGATGTGACATTGAAGAAGGGGTCTAAGTTTTTGTGACGACGTGTTATTTCCAGGGGGTGAATTATCAGCCAAAATCGCGTGACGTCCTTTGAGGACGGCCACTTAAGTTAATCGTATGATGGTTTTTATAAATTAATAAACATTAATAAATAATTGTAATTGAAGGGAAGTACATTGTAAAAGTAAAAGGTGTAGAACATGTTAATCATTCCATGCCATATTTATGTAAGCATTAATAAAAGGGCCGTAGAAGATGATGCGCACATGCACATTTTTAAAAATACAAGATGCTTTTGTTAAAGGCCACATGAAAGTTATTGAGGTCGCAGGTCCCCCATCCCCACCCCCAAATGAGACAAAAACATATTCCAAATTTACACCTAAAATTATTAACAATTAATATGCTTTTATTTTTTTAAAATATTTATAATTATATGATTTCTTTTATAAACAAAGAAATTGTATAAATTAGTATGTAAACATACTTATACATTTGATTACCTAACTTTCATAATAGAGAAATCGTGTATTATGTTGTCAAAATTTAAATTATTTGTAATATCTTGTTCTATCTATAGACAATATTGCAAGATTTTGTAGTCTTAAATCACTCATTGAGGAACGAAGATAATTTTTTAATCAACTGCAGTTTTGAGAAGCTCCTTTCACAACTAGTTACACTGATAGCAATTGTTGAAAACATTCTTACCAAAATCATAATGTTGGGTAAAGAATTTTCCAATCTATACTATTTAATATATTTAAATAAAGGGGGAACCCCCCCCTGTTTTTCTAACATAATGCTTCTTCTTGTAGTGTAGGTAAAGGCAGGGCTGGTTTTCATACACGCTACCAATAAGGCCGCAGTGAGTTCACGCTTTCATTGGCCCCACCAATATATATCTTAATTTTCACTTATTATTATAATTATTAATACCTTATCCCTACCCAAACTGGGCCCCGCGAATCCATTTTCGCATACTAAGCTGCATAAGGCCCCGCCATTGCAAAGACTGGCCCTGTGTACAGCCATAAAAACCTGGCACCTTTTTCGTTCAATTTGAACTGTTCTTTGTCAATGGTAATAAAGAAAGTTATTTGATGGTAACATTTTTCAATTAGTAGATTACATGATTGTATTATACACGAATATTTTCTTGCAAGGACAGGCAACTCATAAGCGGGTTCTATTAGTTTCTGTTAAAATTACATCTACAGATAAAAAAAAGTTCCTCGTTGTACGACTTGCTGTAAAGATAGAAACCCGTCTCCTGAATTTTCTCAACTCATACTTATTCTCCTTCCAGAATCTATAGCAGCGCTCTGTATCAGCACATAACTTTGTTCCATGACATGGGTTGGCATCATTTATTTTAAAGAAAACGGGTTCCCATAAATTGAGATACTATAGTAAAGAAAAATATTGCAATGACTGAGTAAAGTTCCAGCATCTGATCACGCTTTATTAGTTACTTCTTCAGATGTCAATTTTTTCCAAAGCGTTCGAAATTATTTATGTTATAGCGATGATTGTAAACGGAAAAATTTGAAGATTTTCATGTTATTGCGCTAAATCTTAGTACTTTTCCATAAAATAGAAAAATTCAAATTATTTACGCATTGCTTTAATTGGATAGACGCAGCATTTTTACTGAATAACACTATTTTAATGAAAAACACAAATTATGTGTGCTGTTTTAATGCAATAAAAACAAAATGCATTTAATTTTTAGTAAAACACCTTCAAATAATTTTCTATAACTGAAACAGTAATGTAAGTTACTACTTGCAAGTTAAACGCGAGTTTTGAAGCACCATGTCATGTAGGTACTTGATAGCGCATCATTCTGCGCATGTCGAAACTCCACGCAAAAACTGTCGTGGGGATATTAATAGTACATATTATTAGGCCCAGTGGTTATGTGTTGTTTTTTGTGCTGTTTTCTTATAAAGCACCATTTGGGACGCATACCGCTTAATTAGCCAAACAAATCGATTCCTTTTTGAGTGATTTTTAATTTTTGAAAGGTATAGTGTATGTTTATAACAACCACCATGTAATCAAACAGATGTTGCGTGAATCCGTTAATTAGGATTCGAAATTAAGAGTATTTTTGTTTCACCTTGGTTTCCCCCTTCGAAAGAAAAAGGGCGGTTGTTGGAAATGCCTCTATTTTTCAAATAACTTCACACAAATGCCGCCCTTTAGATGAGTGCCGCACGGGGCGGACCTCCCCCACCGCCCCCCCTAGCTACGCCAATGATTAATTTTAAATATGAAAGAAAGGATACTTGATACAGTCAAGTCATGTGGATTAAGATTATTGTTACTCGTGTCAATATAAATGAAAGTAGGGGGGGGGGGGATTTAGGTGTCTTCGTATAGTACGTAAATAAGAAATCTACATAGTTGTAAAATTTAACAAATGCATTTTCTGGAAGGAACCGGTTCAATAGTGGGCATATGTTCAAAGCGTACAAGTACACATGACGTATTTTAATATATCTAGTGGATTGTAGTGGATGTTATATGTCCCAAATGAGTCTGCATTACCCCCAAGAATTCCCTTTTGAGCCTAAATGAGGTAATTTACCCCTGTTTGCCGACCTTTTTCTTACCGGATGCTCGTCAGTCAATTGATGGATTTTAATAAAAATACATTTTAAACATATTACTTTTAAATATGTCTCCTATATACAAAGAAGTTAATAGTCAATGTCTAATTTGTATGCATTTAAATAAATGTAAATAGTAAATTTTAATAAATATAATCTAAGGATCACAGTTCGTTTTTTTGAAGGCCGGTTAAACGTTTAAAAAAAAACGGACCAGTTCAAAAGGATACCTAAAAATTAAAATTATGAAAGTTTATGTCAACATTATGGTTTACCCAAAATGAGCGGATTCTAGCAAATTTTATGTGCCCACAATTATTCAGCATTACCCCCAAGAGTCCCTTTTTACCCCAAATGAGATAATTTATCGCTGTTTACCGACCCCTTGGTTAGACAGTCCGATAGCGGTAGCCATTTTTTTTCTGTAGTCTATAAATTCCTCCACAAGAGAATGCGACAATTTAAACACGCCTCCTCCATTGTTTACATTATTTTTTACAACTCTTGTGTGACGTACGTAAAATTCTG
>MUZC01000797.1:11472-31857 GCA_002072015.1 Radix auricularia | reverse complement strand
GGGGGGGGGGTCGACGATTTTGTGACGACGAGTGACGAGGGGGGGAGGGGGTAAAAAATCGACAAAATTTGCGTGACGTCATTTATGGACAGCCCCTTTATCTATAAACGTCCAGGGCCGGTTTTAGGCATAGGCATAGTAAAACTAATAACTAGGCAGCCGCCTAGGCCTAAGGCCTCCGCTTAGTCTCATCATTTGTGGGGGACTCGCACAAGAATCCTTCCATATTTATTTTTTTATTTTTCTAAAACATTTAGGTTCACCAGATTCCCTTCACCTAGGGCCTTTATTTCCCTTAGGCCAGCCCTGAGAGGTGTAACAACAATTTGGCATCCGGGCAGTTGGTCAAGGACGCCGAGGGCTAATCGTTCTATCAGCAATTTATTCTGTATAATTTAGTATTTTCCCTGTTTGTCAAACGAGCTAAAAATGAATTAGTATTAGCCAAGGGCGCGGAAAACCCAGTCACTCTTCTGGAATTGATAGTTGGTTAGCAGTTAAAAGTAAAGAAATTGATCTTTCTATCATGCCAACACATTTATTATTAAATTATCCGTATTGAATATTTATTATATTTAATAATGATTTTTTCATTCAGATCTCAATTGCTATTAATTTATTATATTTATTGTTTAAAAAATTTTAATTGCTGTTAAACTGTTTTCCCCGTTCATTTTTATTTATTTATTTATTTAGTTTTATCTTGTGTATACTCCTTCTCTAGCGACCGTGACGTTTAACGAAGAATAGCCTATTGAATCCACATTCCATGCCGGCGTTAGTGATGGATACTCATTCGAAGCTGGGTGCACTCAGAGACACTCTTGCCCCGGGAACAAATCGGGAACAAATCCATGCCTTCACATGGATTCGAACCCGTGACCTTCGGTACGCTCGCCGAGTGCACATGCCACTCGACCACCGTTTAGGAAAACCCGCACTTAAGACTGATATGTGATAGGAATTCCCGATAACTACAATTACTTAAAAAAAACTTTCCAAGAAAATTTACTTTTCTAAACTTTTCAATTCTACATCGTTTTTATGCTGACTTTGTAATCGGTGGTTTTGATCAAATTAAATTAAATTTGTTAACATTGTCATATAATCAATACAGTTAAATTAAATGTGTTAACATTGTCATATAATCAATACAGTTAAATTAAATGTGTTAACATTGTAATATAATGAATACATTTAATTTAAATTTGTTAACATTTTCTTGTAATCAACTTTAACCGAGTCTAATTGACGTAGAGTATATATACTAAGATTTCCAGAATGAAACATTTACTCAAACACGACTCCAATGTTTTCAAAATACATAGATTCTGTATGGGATCATTAATCAAGGACCTCCAATACACAGAAGAAGAATAAATACAGTAAGTTCAGTAAGAATAAGATTGAATGAGAGACAATAAATCAGTAAGATGAATTTTGGTGTCAGTAAGGCTATTTCTCCATCATGGACTTATAGGCCTTTTCATATAAATAAATAGAAACGAGCTGGAAAAAATTGTTTGGTGTGAGTGTAATTCTGTGGTGCAGGACATATTACGGATGTGGTGTGCTGACCGATATATTTAACATGTAGTTGAGGATTGCTCCATTTCCTAACCCAAAAAAAAAAACCCAGCGATTACCGGAGTATACGAAATTTTTATTCGGAAACTGATTTCCCTGGAAAGAATTCACGGAACATTTTATTTATAGGCCCTTACGTAACAACCTCGAGACATGCCATATTCCTGAAACGTATTTAAACACTCTCACACACTCTAACACTCTTACACACACATTGACACACAAGCACACAAACGCTTACATAGATATATATTATACGTTTGATCTCATACAAAGCGGGGACAGTAAAGTAAGAGCGTGTGGGGACATCGGATTGCGCCGAATATCTCCATTGCCTACAAGTATTACGCGTATTATTATTAATTATTTAATATATATTGCTTTTCGAAAGAAAGCAAACTGCATTGGGCGATTTTTTCTGGGAGTAGGAAGGGACATCGCTTACGAGACGCCCTTTTTATCTTTACACCTCTGTAGAACTGAATGACATTATATTTTATAAAAACATAAATGATACATTTAGCTGTAGTGATCCATGGTTTGGTACACAGGCCCCAACCATAGAACCTTTGAGATATAGCAGAAGACTTCGACTAGTCACGTATTTTCGGAGCAGATAATTGTAATGCAGGTAAATATCGACTAGGCTTCAATAAAATCTACGAGTGTTATTTATATTATTTTTTAAAATTAAAAAAAACAAACAATACATATGGACTTCGGCAACAGTAACTACACAGTCTAAACTACGATATTTATTAATAAAACTTGTTTATCAAATTGTTAATTTTGTTCCATTAAATATTTGCGATTCTATATTGATTTTTACAGAGCGTTCGTTAATCTATTTCATATTAGATTTCTACGCACTGAACAGCTTGGGTTATTCATAGAGCGTTCCACTGTCAGGTAATCAGTGATTCAGTCAGTTAGGAGATAAGGTTTATTGTTTTGGGTACGGTTCTACAGCCTAGCATAATGGTCAACTTCTTATCTTGTTTTAATCATCAAAGATTTTGTGTAGTTTGCTGGGTATTTTCAGAAGGCTGCCGCTATTCGGACCCGAGTCCGTTTAGGACATAAACCATGAGTGTAGGACAGGAATAATGAGTATAAGGCATGAATAATGAGTGTAGGACATGAATAATGAGTGTAGGGCATAAATAATGAAAGTGGGACAGGAATAATAAGTGTAGGACATGAATAATAAGTGTAGGACAGGAATAATGAGTGTAGGACAGGAATAATGAGTGTAGGACAGGAATAATGAGTGTAGGACAGAAATAATGAGTGTAGGACATGAATAATGAGTGTAGGACATGAATAATGAGTGTAGGACAGGAATAATGAGTGTAGGACAGAAATAATGAGTGTAGGACATGAATAATGAGTGTAGGAGAGAAATAATGAGTGTAGGGCATGAATAATGAGTGTAGGACATGAATAATGGGTGTAGGACAGGAATAATGAGTGTAGGACGGAAATAATGAGTGTAGGACATGAATAATGAGTGTACGACAGGAATAATGAGTGTAGGACATGAATAATGAGTGTAGGACATGAATAATGAGTGTAGGACATGAATACTGAGTGTAGGACATGAAAAAATGAGTGTAGGACATGAATAATGAGTGTAGGACAGGAATAATGAGTGTAGGACATGAATAATTAGTGTAGGACATGAATTATGAGTGTAGGACAGGAATAATGTGTTTTTAAATGACACATAAAATGAGTTCATGGAAATACTTGGATACGAAACAAATACTTAAAATTAGGGCTGTTATCGATTAATTTAAATTTAATCGTTAATTTTTGAAAAATTACCGAATAATTAATCGACAATTTTGATTAAAGTTAAAAATAAGATGTATGACGTCATTTAACTGAAAATTTCAAGGTAAGAAACAAAAACAGGCAATATAATAGTTTTAGGAGATATATTAAATATAAGTAGTTCAAAATAATGTCCATGAATTAAAATTTTTTTATTGTTACTAAGTAAAAAATAATGTTTAATTTTTTAAATATTTTTTTCCTTGTAAAAACAGCTTATTTTAAAGTTTATACTTTACAATCTTTTTTTTTATGGAGAAGTTTTACGTAAATAACCTATCAGATATTAATAATTAATTATTTTTTAACAAATGGATAAAATTGTTTCACACATTTACTGTAATTTAAATCGATATTTTATCGATTAAAATAATTTTAATCGATAAAAACTTTTACCGATTAATCGAGAAATTAATCGATAATTTCCGCAGCCCTACTTAAAATAATATAAAAATGATTTGACTAACACCGATTTCTCTCTATAACACATGTCGTCTGCGTGGGTCATGTTATGAGCAATACGCTTGTCTTCTTACCTAAAGGCAGTCAGTTCAAATTTAAGTAAAAACATGTTTAACGCTATCACACATACTCAAAACATGTTTAACGCTGTAACACATACTCAAAACATGTTTAACGCTCTCACACACACAGTCAAAACATGTTTAACGCTATCACACACACACAGTTAAAACATGTTTAACGCTCTCACACACACTGATTTACGCAACCATTCCGATGACACACAAATTATTTTCCATATTTTTTCATCACCCACCCCATACCTTAATTCACCTCCCCACTGATTACATATAGCGCAAATGACTTTAGAAAGAAATTTTGGCGTGGTGTTACCCCATTTATGCCTTCCCAACCCAAACAAAGAATTTAGTCATGATACAAGCTGTTCTTTTAAGTGTCTATTGCAAGTGGTATAAATGTATAAATAGGGTCTAGTCAAAACCAGAAAATACTGTAAGGATACATCATAAAATATTTCATTATATTAACAACAAAAACCAGTGAACAAAAAAAAAGGTGTCTAAACAATTGATCCTCCCTCCAATAGCTTTAGAGATGCCACCACGCAATTGTTTTACCCCTAGAAATATAATATAAATTACATATGTAATATATAATAATATACAATAGAAATTTAATGTCACTTTCCATTTTATCTCAGTTTTAGTACGTTACATTTAAACAGAAAGTTAATATGCCCCAAACATATTTTTTTAAGGAAAAAACCCCCACCTCAATTAGCTTTAAGAACATATATCTAAACTTTTACCTTCATGTTGTAGTGCTTTGAACAAATGTTGGATACTATAGTTATACTACAATGTAATGTTTCTGTTTTACTTTATCCAGTAGTACTTTTAAGTGGCGAAGAGCGGATAGGGGATGAACACTCCAAGGGAAAACAAGCTCGCAGCCTCCAAACTATTTCACCGGCTATGTAAGAGTAAATGTGATACAACTATGACGTACCTGTATATGGTGTTTCAGAAAACTCTGTACGAAAACAAAAGTTGTTGTTCCTATCTCTTGGACACCACGCTTACAGCTCCAGCGAACAACACGGGATGGGACTTTGTAATACGTAGGTCAGAGACGAGACTCGTTGGACACCACGCTTACAGCTCCAGCGAACAACACGGGATGGGACTTTGTAATACGTAGCTCAGAGACGAGACTCGTTGGACACCACGCTTACTGCTCCAGCGAACAACACGGGATGGGACTTTGTAATACGTAGCTCAGAGACGAGACTCGTTGGACACCACGCTTACAGCTCCAGCGAACAACACGGGATGGGACTTTGTAATACGTAGCTCAGAGACGAGACTCGTTGTTGCGACCCTTTCGTGTAGCACAAATGCCCAGACGTTGGAAAGTACTGCAGGTTAGGTGTTCAGCAATCGATTCATGACGTGCTGAAAGGCCTTAGATAACATTAGATCACATGCATGGGTGTAGATATATAAATATATTTATGTATATAGCTATCATGAATACGTACATTTCACAGTCTTATCTCGTTGTCTCAAAAGTAAAATGATAAACAGAAGAGAGGCACAAACATAAGAAAGGCGGCACATTTTAAAATTGAGGGGTGGGTTGAAGGACAGCAGCCTTACTTACCTCCGCCACTGGTAAAAAATAGGAAATTATGTGGAGCTAAAGATGGGTTCGTTTAGAGAAACCAAAAGCCTCCTACTCCTCCGTTTATTAAGTAATCTGTAAAAAACGAAACAACAATTAACATATTTAATATTTACTCATCAAATCCATCCAAAGAATGTTCATTTTGTTGTATCCAGTTATTAAATAAAAACGGAACTTCTGTTAAATAACGTTATACACTTCACAATTTTCACATCGTTTCACTCACCGCACTGTATTGTTCTGCCACTGAACGTACGTCTTTCGTTTCTTGCAGAAATGAACTACCTAAGAGCCTAATCAATACGACGTAATAATAGTTTTCCCCGAAAACGTTTTAGCCGCAACGGAATCACCACGTTGTTATATAACATGCACACTGTTTTTTTTTTAAATTGCCACAGCCAATCGATAATAAATTTTAATAATGGGGACAGTTTAAAATTAATAACAATCAGCAAGCTATGCCCAATTAAGAGGATACACAATAAACAGTAGGGTGTGGCCAGAAATTATGTATATATTATTATACCAAAGAATAAAACGTTTCATGGTATTTCGAAGGAACTCCAAAAATTTTACCAAAATTGCTCTATTCCCACCCAAAATTGCTCTATTCCCACCCAATATTGCTCTATTATCACCCAAAATTGTTTTATTCCCACCCAAAATTCTTCTATTCCCACCCAAAATTGCTCTATTCCCACCCAAAATTGCTCTATTCCCACCCGAAATTGCTCTATTCCCACTCAAAATTGCTCTATATTATCATCCAAAATTGTTCCATTCCCAACCAAAATTGTTCTATTCCCACCCAAAATTGTTCTTTCCCACCCAAAAATTGTTCTATTCCCACCCAAAATTGTTCTATTCCCACCCAAAATTGTTCTATTCCAACCCAAAATTGTTCTATTCCCAACCAAAATTATTCTATTCCCACCCAAAATTGTTCTATTCCCAACCCAAAATTGTTCTATTCCCAACCAAAATTATTCTATTCCCACCCAAAATTGTTCTATTCCCAACCAAAATTGTTCTATTCCCACCCAAAATTGCTCTATTCCCACCCAAAATGAAAGAAGAATTTCCGAACCCAGTGTGCATGTGCTCAAGGCCAACTAACTGAGAGAAGTCTTCCCTGGCGTTGTACCTGAGTGTGAGGTCATCATGGCTGTTAACAGAATGTTTCTGTTCTATTCTTGATGACAAATGCAGGCCTTCCCTAGCCTTATATTTTTATTATTATTATTCCCTGGCCTTCCCAGGCCTTATATTTTTATTATTATTATTCCCTGGCCTTCCCAGGCCTTTCCTGGCCTTCCCTGCTTGCTAGTTCGATACCCCTGCCATTAGATACACAATTTTTTTGGAGATTTTTTTGTGTCGAGTTTACAAAGTTGAAGGTTAGAAAAGAGACAACAAACATCACTTTATTAGCATCAAGTCTAATCTACATTGTTGTGTATGCGATGGAACTTCTCGAGACTGCTAAATTACTTGTGAATATCAAACAATTGGGCTTGTAACATCCTTCATGTATAATAGTAGATGACAAACCCACCAACCAAACAATACACAAGTAATAAGAAAACTAACCATTAGAAATACATGACTAGTGGCAATTTTAGTGTGTGGCATTTTAAGATTAGCTATGTGTTGACAACGAAGGTGAAGTGGTTCGATGGCGTTTCAAAGTCTTCTCTGTAAATAAAATTTTATAATGGACAAATGTTAAAGTTATATGGCAAGTCAATGTTAGAGTTGTTTGGCAAGTCAATGTTAAAGTTGTTAAGTAAGTCAAATTGATAGTTGCTCGACAAAACAATGTTAAAGTTGTTAGGTAAGTCATATCAATAGTCGCTCGACAAGTCAATGTTAAAGTTGTTAGGTAAGTCAAATTGATAGTATTTCGATAAGTCAAGATGAAAGCTATCACATACATAATCATATAATTACGCACGTCTATAATAATACTGAAAGATCTGATACAATAAATTGTCAATTCTAACTTACTTACATAACGAACAACTCTCAAATCCTATACTTAGCGAGTTTAACGTATTTTGTTTACGGTGATTTTAAAGCATAGTAATTCCTCTATCACGTGTTCCGACTAGCTACTGAAAATGACGAAGAGTTACATACATTTCCCCTGCTGTTGATGTGTAAAATTTGGTTTCTCACAGTGGAAATTACAACTGTTAAAAATAGAGCAATTTATTAATTTTTTTCTTAGCACTTGTCTAAGTGGGTTTTTGTTGTTCAACGAAGGCTCGTGACGACAGGGACATAATCGAGAGAATGTTTATAACATTTTATAAATAAAAGGGTTATCAGTCCTTTTAGCTACACACCCTTTGAGTTCATGTTATTGTGACTACGTACACAACCTACACTCTAGAGTCTAGAGGAGGGATCCCCAAAAAAACCCGGTTGCCAATCGTCCGTAAATTTACGGACAGTCCTTAAAGATTTGTCGTAAAAATTGCCTGTCCGTAAAATTCCGTAAAAAAAATTTGAGACGTCAGTAAAAAAAATTGACAAAACATGGAAAATCAATGTTTAAATAATCAGTAAATCATGTTTGTGACATCTATTTTGTTGATTCAAATTTTCATTCTTAAATTGTTTTAATGGCATCTAGAGCTCTGTTAATAAACTGTAAGAGCTTTATGAATAGCTAGGCTAATGCTAATTTAGAAAGATCGTAAGTCATCACGTAACAAATAGATCTACGCATAAAATATGAAAACATAAATGTAAAATTAGTAGATCTATCTGTTTTTAAAAAAAAAATTGCCGAGAAGAAGAATACAAGCGAATACAAAAGTCGCAGTGAAAATTTTGAAATAAACGAAAATGCGGATTTAAAAAATTGTTTAAAAAAGGAAATGTTATTTTCAACCTACATGGATTTCAAACTGCGAATTTAAGGAATGGATATCAACGGACAATGATTCCAAATATAAGGCTGTAGAAAGATGTTTAGCGTTGCATCTTGTCCTAGTGATGTACGAGATGTTCGCAGCCACGGTAGAAGTGCAAGACATATTTAGGCAATGTCAAGGAAATTTGCTGGTGGAGTGTTGCAGTTCTAGACTAAAGATTAAAACCCATCTCATGAAATTGATCATGACAAACAAGTTACAGAATGTGGATTAAAAGTGGACAATTTTGTCGCAAGAAAAACCTTGCCACTAAGTTTAATGGACGACATCTCGGAAAATGTTGCAGATTGGTTTGGGGCCGTCCATAAAGTACGTCACGCTCCAGAGTGGGGGGGTGTAAGAAAGTGTGACAGTTTTTGACAGGGGGGAGCGTCCGGCCATGTGTGACGTCACGGTGTTTTATGTTAAATTTTACTTATTTTCTTAATAATATATATATATATATGTACGAAAGTGTGACGTACTTTAGGGGGGTCCAAGATTTGTGACAGTTTGTGACAGGGGGGAGGGGGGAGTTTAAAATTGTCAAAAATAGCGTGACGTACTTTGTGGACGGCCGCTTTCCTGATAAAAATCGCAAAAGATTTCATTTCTAAATGAACAAAGCGATCTGTGATGATTAAAAATGTTATTGGCAAACTGAACAAAGAAGATTTGTCCACTAAGTTGAGATCATGTCATTTTACTCTGTTGGTTGACGAATCAACTGATATATCAACCACAGAAAAAAATGGCCATGGTGGTGATTTACTTTGATGTTGAAATTGGAAAGGTTAAATATAGATTTTATCGTTGATTTAAAAGCAGGAAAAGCAGAGTTCATTTTTGCTGCAATCAAGGCATATCTGGACGAAGATAAAATACCACTGGCCAATGTAATGACACTTGGAACTGATGGAGCTAACGTAATGATTGGAGCCAAAATTCCATGCTTTCACGTTTCAGAAATGTACAACCAAATATATTTCATATACACTGTACATGCCATATAGCTGCTCTATGTGCCGCTGATACATGTAAACCATTTCCCAAATTTATTGAACAGCTATGCAGAAACATTCACAGCTATTTTTCACATAGTTGCCAAAGATTACAGCTGTACAAAGAGTTTCAAGAGTTCGTGGAAGCAGACACTCTACGAATATTGCAGGTGTGTTCCACGAGATGGTTGAGCCTGTTGGAGGGTATTAACCAATATGATGACAGTGAGAAATGGACCGGGAAAAATTACTCCCACAATGATCAACATTGTAAATGTTTTTATGTATGATCATAAGCAGGAGGAATTAAACACTGTCAATGATAATAAATGTCATACATTAAACTTACGTTATAAAATATGAGCATGGTAATAGAGACGTGCTCGTATGGATAGTTTAAATTTTTTAAGCTACAATACTTTTGTTTTTCTTCTTTTTTTCTATAAAAAGGGGGAGGGGGTTGCTTGGTTTATGGCAAATTATGCTTCATATTCGTTCGTTTTAAATTCAACATATTAAGTTAAATGTGTACGTAAAAAATTATTTTTGCCCGTAAATTTTGTAGAGAGTTCTTATATTTGTCAGTAAATGTTATTTGAGTTAGCAACCCCGCCCCAAACATTTGTTTACAGTGAGCCGGACAACAAACAAGATGAGGAGCGCGGGGCACATAATTATACTGCGTACAATATTTCCAAGCGAGAGCGAACGCTTGGGGGGGGGGGGGGGCGAAGACAAAAAGAAACCAAAAAAAAACTAAGATAGGCCGTGTTAAAGACGTGCAATAATTTTATACAATAATAAAAATAAAAAAAAATTTAAAAAAGATATCAGAGAGGTAATTTCTATTTCAGCACATTGTTCATACGTATCGATTCGTTTGTTTTATCCCGGTCAAAATATAATAATATTCATGTACTGAACACAAAGTAAATATTTAGGTTAAAATACGCATTTCCACAAATATTCTAAAAACTATCGAAAAAATTAATATCCCTGTAAGAGAGTGAAGCTCCATGCAGGGGCGTAGCATGAAAAGGGTAAAAGAAAGTGGAGTGTTTATAACAAACTTTTTTTTTTAAAAAAAAAGAAAAAGAGAAAATTGATAAAAGAAGTGGGGGAACTACCATTATATTTGAACGATTTTCAATTTTACT
Source organism: Radix auricularia (assembly GCA_002072015.1). Taxonomy (NCBI): domain Eukaryota; kingdom Metazoa; phylum Mollusca; class Gastropoda; family Lymnaeidae; genus Radix; species Radix auricularia. Next base: position 21,183 of record MUZC01000797.1, on the reverse strand, counting down.
GCCAAAACTTGAAACTCCATATTTCTTACATTTTGTCTGTGTGTGTTTCCCATAACCTGGTGGTCGTGGGTGTTTCTAATATCTCCTGTAGAGCTTTCTTGGGGCTTGGTAGACCTTGGCGACCATCTCCTCTCCAAGCCAGTGGATGACTTTTTAGTCCTTTAAGCGATGGTCATTCATCAACATTTTTATTGTGGCTTTACCGTGGGCTGGATCCCACGGCCACCAGTTTGTGAGGCGAGCACACTATTGACTTCGCTATCCAGATAAACATACTGAACTGAAAAATCAAGATGCTGAAGTAGTCGGAGAATGTGGCCGTCTGGTGTTCATCTACCTGTAATTGATTCTTAAACTTTGTCAGCCACTCCCCTTGTAAAATAAAAATTTAAATAATTAAGTTACCAGATCAGATTCCAACAAATAGTAGTCAGATATCAAAAACACGCATGGACTTAAATGATGGAGGTAAATGGCCCAACACACGTATTATAGTGCATGTGGAAGAAGTCAGCAGTCCCGAGCCTGCGCTCTTCATGGGGCTTCCACCCCCTCAGCTATCTGCCCCCCTCCCCCAAGGAAAAGTAACAGCTGATNCCCCCCCCCATCAGAAGTGGTCGCTTCTGAAGCGGGAACCTTATCCAGAAAACTAGGTCGAAAATTCCTCCCACTAAAAGTGACCTCACAGTATAAAATGAGCGGGATCGGAAAAGTGTCCATCATAAAAGCATTTCCGTCAAGTAATCAGACACGGATGTTACAACAAAATAAGAGCATTTCCGTCAAGTAATCAGACACGGATGTTACAACAAAATAAGAGCATTTCCGTCAAGTAATCAGACACGGATGTTACAACAAAATAAGAGCATTTCCGTCAAGTAATCAGACACGGATGTTACAACAAAATAAGAGCGTTTCCGTCAAGTAATCAGACACGGATGTTACAACAAAATAAGAGCGTTTCCGTCAAGTAATCAGACACGGATGTTACAACAAAATAAGAGCATTTCCGTCAAGTAATCAGACACGGATGTTACAATAAAATAAGAGCATTTCCGGGTAAACGTATAGTTGTCAGTCCGCACCGCTATTATCGGCGGCCATCTTGTTGCTAAGGCACGTGACCGCCGTGACTTTCGGAAAAGTAGTGCGAGCCCCGTGAAATCAGAGGGGTAGGGGAATCAGGGATTCTAAAATTGCGCAGTATTTTTTAGCTACCGGCAATTTAAAAAAAAAATAATTCACGGTGCTCGCATTACTTTTCCGGCGGTGACGTGCCATAGCAANATTTTAGTACTCTAGAACGTTGTAACGCATTCTTAGTCATGCTCATTCAAAGTTTGGAATATCTAATTACTTCTACAAGCAAGACTTCAGGTTACAAAATAGTAGACACGGATGTTACAACAAAATAAGAGCATTTCCGTCAAGTAATCAGATACGGATGTTACAACAAAATAAGATCATTTCCGTCAAGTAATCAGACACGGATGTTACAACAAAATAAGAGCATTTCCGTCAAGTAATCAGACACGGATGTTACAACAAAATAAGAGCATTTCCGTCAAGTAATCAGACACGGATGTTACAACAAAATAAGAGCATTTCCGTCAAGTAATCAGACACGGATGTTACAATAAAATAAGAGCATTTCCGGGTAAACGTATAGTTGTCAGTCCGCACCGCTATTATCGGCGGCCATCTTGTTGCTAAGGCACGTGACCGCCGTGACTTTCGGAAAAGTAGTGCGAGCCCCGTGAAATCAGAGGGGTAGGGGAATCAGGGATTCTAAAATTGCGCAGTATTTTTTAGCTACCGGCAATTTAAAAAAAAAATAATTCACGGTGCTCGCATTACTTTTCCGGCGGTGACGTGCCATAGCAATAGATGGCCGTAGGATTGGGGGACATTCTAATATTTTAAGGAGTATTTTTTAGCGTTTTACATAAAAGCAAAATAGTTGTAAAAATGAAGAAAACAATGGGTACTTACCGATCAGGCATCGGAATCACAACAAAGGGGGATACACTTTTTAAATCCTTTTAGAAATTCACGCATTAGATCACTGCTGCCACTATTAAAATTCTATAGCTTTACCTAACCCAAACCCTAAAATTAAAATCTTCAATTTTTTAAAATTGATAACTAAACCTAACCTAAGAACAGTCTTGGACCGTCGAGATGAGGTTCTGAATGATTGCTGGGACCCTCGAGATGAGGTTCTGAATGATTGCTGGGACCCTCGAGATGAGGTTCTGAATGATGGCTGGGACCTCAATATTTCGAAAATTCAAAAGCTATACCTAACCCAAACCCTAAAATCTTCAATTTTCCGAAAATTCTAACAAAAAATGGCTACTTACTAATTGAAACGACATGGTCAAAAAAAGCCCGCCAACGGCGCATGAATACACATCCAAGAATTATACTAAACAAATTATTTACATTTTACAGCAAGGGGAGGTAATAAATAAATAAGAAACCAACAAAATTCAAGGGAAGCAACTATTCTGCATAGCAACCGGAAGAGACGCGACGCTGCGGTCGGAGTTATAAACATTAGCCCATTTCCGTCAAGTAATCAGACACAGATGTTACAACAAAATAAGAGCATTAACGTCAAGTAATCAGACACGGATGTTACAACAAAATAAGAGCATTAACATCAAGTAATCAGACACGATGATTCAACAAAAGTAGAGATGAGACGACTAGCACATTCATGATTTGCATAATACGTGAAGTACTGATCTTGAAATGTGTTATAAAGTTCTTAGATGAATGGCTTATTCACATTCTAAAGCATTTTTAAAACGTTTGTCCCCCCTCCCCTTCCATAGCTACGCTACTGTTTACATGTAATATTATAATACGACCTATACTAAATAAAATAGTTTAATTTTTATTATAGAACTGGGAAAATAACTTACTTGAAAATAATGAAAACTTTTATTAGAATACCTAAAACGTCTATATTAAATTATAAATACGATTAACTATTTGTACTTTAATATTTTCTTTTATCATGTGATAAACTTTACTTCAAAGGTTTCATGCAAATAAATAGTTCTTTGTTATTCACATTTGAAGACCTCAAGATAAGAAACAACTAGATCTATATGACCTTTTAATTTTTTTAGTTATCCTATTATCTGATAGTGAATAAAACATAAAATGTTCTGAATCCGGTTATATGAAAAAACTAAACCTTTTTGTTAATGTGGAGGTAACAGGGTATGGACCAATGCACGCATAAACTGACAAGTCCAAGTAGATCTTGAATACTTGCTTACTTGACAATAAAAACGTTTATGTGAATTACTAACACGTGTAGATTAAATTTTAAATACGATTAACTTTGGTTGGTGTATTGACAAATGGGCGAATAAACTGACAAGTCATAATCTTCAATGAAGCTTAAACGTTTTCAAATCACAGATGTACTTGATATATTTATATCACATTACAGTCCAGATTTTATTTTTAACGCACTGTGCTGTATTATTGGTGCAGTCATAATTGGTACGCACTATTAAATGCCGCAAGTTGACAATATTTGTGAGTACTTCGAACATCAAACTATTTTGCTGTAGCATTAATTTATGCCGTGTGTAATTCACTATGCATATAAAATTACCATGATTATGCCATTATTAATCCAGAAAACTTATATAGCGCGCAACCTAAATCCAGAGGTTTTCTCATAATATACATCTTCGTATATATAATCAAAATACATTATTAGCTATGTATGCCCGTTCGCAACGGTATATTTTAGAAAGTCTATCGCTTGAAAGCTTTGAAAAAATAAATACTGCACTAAAAATAACTCTTTTGGAACTTCCGCTTACAATTTTTCAATATGGAAATGAGATTTAATTATTATGTCTTTGCCTCCAAACTTTCCGACTATTTACTATACCGTTTTGAGGCAAAAGGGACAGTTAAAACAAAAAGGCTGAAATATATTTACTTTGAAAATTTCCGTAATATTTGACGGGTAAAACACAAGTATATAAATCGTATCTCAGTCACTCAGTGGCGTAGCGATGGGGGGCAAGGGGGCAAATGCCCCGGGCGGCATATTGCCAGGGGGCGCCATATTCCCGGGTCATTAATTAATTTCTAAGAAAAATTTTAAAGAAATTCAAGCTTTTTATCGAAATAAAAACAAAAACGAAAAAGAAATTATTTACAGAAATAAAGGAACTATTTTAAGGCATGTGGCGTTTTCAGCTGTCAAAACTTCAAACTCCTTAATCGATACTGATACTAATGCTACTGTACTGAAGAGCACTTAAGTAGTATGATGATGTGACACTGGAGTTGTGGAAGCTTAAATGAGACTTAAAAATTGACAGCCCCTCATGTTAAAAAAGCAATCTTTACTGTACATGAAACATAAGCCAATCGAAAGCTATGAGCGGCACATTGTGAGTAAGGTGGGGGGGGGGGCGGCTAATACCTCGTTAATTAGCTTCAAAAATAAAAAGCGTTAAAAAAAATAATAAAATAAAATAGAGCAAAGAAAAAAAACTAGGGCTGTTATCGATTAATTTAAATTTAATCGTTAACTTTTGAAAAATTACCGAATAATTAATGGATAATTTTTATTAAGCTAAAAATAAGATGTATGACGTCATTTAAATGAAAATTTCAAGGGAAGTAACAAAAACAGGCAATTAACATTTTTTAAATTTAAATATAAGACCTTATTTTAAAGTTTACACTTAGAAAATCTTTTTTTTTTAATGGAGAAGTTTGTACGTAAAAAAGCAAACTATTATTAATTGTTAATAAATAATCATTTATTGATAAATCGGAAAAATTATTTAAAACAACCTTTTCAATTTAATCGCTATTTTATCGATTAAAATAATTTTAATCCATACAATTTTTTACCGATTAATCGAGAAATTAATCGATAATTTCCGCAGCCCTAAAAAAACATTCAAGAAATAAAGAAACCATTTTATATACGAGAACGTTTCTAATGCCAGAACTTCACACTCTCATATGAATCTAATGACTTCTGATACTAATGTACTGACGTGGAAAACATAGGGGCTGAATTAGTGTGCGAATGTTACAATATGGTTTTCGTATATATACTTGATTCAAGTTTGATTTTAACGTAATTAAACTCCTGGAAATAATTGTTGGCATACTTACATGGTTTATTCTACCAAGACATTATTATTTTTATTTTACTGTCTTGGGATTTGAAGCATCAACAAAAATAATGAACAAAATTCATTGTTTAAAACTTTGCAAGCATATATCCAAAAGTAGCCAACCATGAACAAGTACTCAAAATTTCCAAAGTTCTTTTTGAAATTGAAAAGGATCAGAAATCGGATTTAAAAAAAGAATTGGCAAAGAACAACAATAAGTTGTAAAAGAAAACAAAAAGTTGCCAGGACGTTTTTGTTAGAATTTTTTGACATTATTAAATCCTGGAAAAATTAATAATTTTTGTGGTCACAGAGAGGACAATACAGTTGCAAATAAAGGCAATATTCCGGAACCAACGTATTTGCTTGCCATGTAAAATAGAGCTGTCCCAGAACATCGTGTGAAAAAATCTTTTTAAAAACCTTTCATCTAAAATTCAAACTGACTTCATACCAATTTTAAGAGATAAAGATCGCGAAAAATCAACTTTTTCAAAACAAGATGCCCAATATTGTACCACAGCTCTTCATATATTTCACATAATAGCCAAACAAGTCCAGTTGTGGAAAATGTAAAAATTGAAATTTAAAACAAGTAGATATTGTAGAACCATTCAAATATTTCATTGAAGTAAAAGTGAATCTTTTTACGACCTTTCTGAAATGATTTTAATAAATGACAATCTTTAAATAATGGACCTTAGAGGATCATCATGTGTTAATACTTCTTCTTCATGGCTGGAAAGTATACAGGCGTTTAAGAAAGACGCAATAAAATAAAATCTCGCTCAAACATTTCATTAAATTTAACTTGTCTACATGCTACTCCAACTGAAACAAATTATCTATTTTAGTACTCTAGAACGTTGTAACGCATTCTTAGTCATGCTCATTCAAAGTTTGGAATATCTAATTACTTCTACAAGCAAGACTTCAGGTTACAAAATAGTGAATATCATAGAAAATTTGTGAAATTTTTGTGAAATCTATAGAAAAACTGACAGAGGCAGAAAAAAAGCTTATCATACCAACAGACGCAGTAACTTAGCTAGTCACAATAAAATGGTTTTATTTTCGAAGATTTATCAATGTTTCCCGAAATTATTACAAATTATGTCTATTGTTAGAAAAAATGCTAAGCAGAAGATGGCCACAGAGTAATTAATGGATTACTTACAGGTTGCTTTGACATTTGATAAAATTTCATGTGGAGACCTCATTCTTTTAATCAAATCTTCAAGGCAAAATACTAAAGAGCAAATTTTTGGTGATCCAAAATATTTATCCATGTTTTCTTTAGAAAAACAGTTGAGAAGAAAGTTATATTATTCATAAGATGAGATTACTGTAGAAATTCATGTGAGATTTTGGCAGGTGTGTAGAATTTAGAAAACATATACAATTTTTTAAACACCAGGCAATCTGCTGGACTTTGATATGTTGCCTTCAAATTAGAGTATTCAACTGACATCGTCAAGCAAAGACAATTTAACCCCACTTGTTAAAAAATGAGTTTAAGACCAGTTGATGCTTTGAAGTTTGATAGGATACTAAGGCTCGAAGTTACCTTGCCTAAAATAATATAATTGATTTGAACATTGTTTACAATTGTCTTAAGTAATGCAAGGTTTTAAAATAGCTTTTATAAAATTAAGTTAATGAAAAATTAATTACGATTAATAACGATTACGTCAAAACTGCCTAATCTATTGCTTTTCAATTCTGGCTATTCTGCATGGCAAGGCTGAAAACATTGATACACAAAGATTGTACCATCGGGAAAAGCAGAAAATTTTAATTTTATTTAATAAATGAGGATTTTCTTTTTTTAATCTCTATATTATTGTAATTATTACTTTCTAATAAAAACTATCTTTACTTTACAGCATTAACATATTTTTCGAGGGGGCCGGCAAATTTCGGTTCTGCCCCGGGTGGCACATACCCACGCTACGCTGCTGCAGTCACTTGTCGCCCAGAAACTTTAGAAAGTTGTTGAGTTATCTCCCGTGAAGGATTCTGGCTACCATGTGTGATTCTCGAACTAACGAATGTTCATTCTCTGTTGGGTCGAGCCGTTAGGCTCTTAGGACCCGGTTCAAATTTTCGCAAGCGAGCCTCATCAAGCGGGCATCGCATAGAGGTAATCCTCTGCAGGTACCGCAACTTCACCCTCCAAATCCCGGCCAACTCAGGGCAACATTCTAGTACGTGGGCCACCGTCTCCTTGGGGCAGCCACACAGCCGACAGGCCAGTTCCCTTCTGTTGGCAAACTTATACAAGTAGCCTCGTATTGGACAATGATCAGTCCTCATCCGTGTTATGAGTGTCTAATTACTACGTTCAAGTTTCCACCAGGGATCGCTTTTACTCGGTCGCGGCATTTTCTGGTAAACCTTCAAGGCCGTATTCCCATTTGCCCAGCCCTCAAGCCACTTCTCACGGAAATGTTCTTTTAGCAACGACTTGACCCCCAGTTGGGTTGGGGCTGGGCTGAACCTGCCTTAGTGCCTCGACACTGTCTGATTGGGTCGTACCGTAGTCGTACCGTAGTGTCCGGCCATGTACTGTAGGACTACTCTGCCGCCACGTGCCAGGAGTTCATCTACTGTCTCCAAAATGACACCTAACGTCTTGGCCTCCAGAGAGGATCGATCCAAGGTCTCGAGCGAAAACCGAGAATCGGTGAAGACCACGATGGTTGGGAAACTCTTTCTCTTCGCTAGACGTCGGCGCACTTCCTTCAAACCCATGTGTATCGCTTCCAGTTCGGCTTCATGACTACTGTTAGCAGATCCACACGGCCCCGACAGTTCATCGCTGTCGGGTCCTGGCTGGGGGTATTGAATTAGCACACCGTATCAACTTCTGCCATCTCTGAAACGTGAGCCGTCTGTAAAGACTTTTACCACGCTGTCTCCATAGGCTTCGATAGTGCGCAGAGTCTCGTCTCGCAAGAGCTCGATGGGACTGGCCCTGGTCACCGTGGCATTTGCCAGTGTCAAACGTATTTCAGGCGGGTCAAAGCTTTCATGTGGCCCTCGAGCTGGGACCAGTTGCATTCGTTCCCAGTGTTTGGGTAGGGGGACTGAGTCTTCTAGTTCGTAGATCGCGTCCTTGAAAGAGGGTCGCTTCAGTCGTGTTCTCTTAAATCAGCGGTCTTGTAATTGGTAGCTGGGTTCGTCATGCTCCAACCTACGGTATCGCTCAACCGTGGTCATGATCGCCTTTTCGCGCCTTATCGCCAGGGGTTCTACGTTTGACATAATTTCTACCGCAGCGGTGGGTGTGGTACGTAACGCCCCGCAAATGAACCGTAGAGCTTGGCTCTGTAGTCGGTCCAGTCCCTCTAGAGCCGTACGACTCGCAAAGGCCTGGACCGGGAGGCTATAATCAATAGCACTTCTCACGCTACCAAAATATAGAGCTCTTAGTAGTCTTGCGTCTGCACCCCAACTAGTGCTAGCTAGCTTCTTCACCAGTTTAGCTGTGGTTTTGGCGCATAATTCACGCACATGGTTATGCATCTTGAGCTTCTGGTCCAGCTTTATACCCAGGTACGTTGGTGCCCGATCCCAATGTAACCTCTTCCCGCAGATCTGAAGCACCACCTCATGCTTCAGAGCATTCCGTCCATTAGTGAACTAACTTGGTAGATTACATTTTGATCAAACATCTTGAGAAACTAGAAGGGAAAAGATGTCCAAGAGTTAAGCAGGTTTCATTTCAAAATTCTATAAAACGGACTTAACGGTTTGCCATGTCAAACTTTTTTTATTTATGGCCACGAAATTCAGTAGACGGCTTCCCAGCGCGAAAGACGTACGTACTTTTTAAAAATCTTCTAATCTTCTTATATGTTACAGGCGCTCCTTCTGTACAGAAGATTATTGCGTCCTACGTTTATCTATGGTTTGTATTTAGTCCTGCACTCTTATTAGAGTTTTAAATGATGATATAGTGTTGGCTTTCAGGGTTTCTTCAGGCAACCCATCCACGCCTGAATACCGGACGGGAAGAAAGAAAACTTGTATGTGTTTGTTCTTGCATACGGAATAAGAAATGTGTTTTTATCCTTATGTCTATCTGAGGGTTGTATTAAGTTATCTATGTCTTGTATTTCAAATTAGAATTAATTGCTTTATGTAAAATTATTAATTTACTCTTGGTTCTTCTATCCTATAGTGTTTCAAGGTTTAATGATTTAACTAATGGTGTTACTCTTGTCAGTTTTGAATATTCTCCAGTAATAAATCTGGCAGCTCTTTTTTAATTTGTTCTAGTTTCTCGAATTTTTCTTTGGTGGATGGGTCCCATACAGAAGATGCATATTCTAGTATAGGTCTCACCAGGGTGAGGTAGCATTTTAGTTTTATATTTTGTTGATATGACGAGCCATAACAATTCCAACGCTGTTTGCACTTATGGAGAAACCTTCCGAAAAGTTGATACACGGGTTCTGCCAGTGGCGTAGCTTGGGTATGTGCCGCCGAGCAGAACCCAAATTTGCCGCCGAGCAGAACCCAAATTTGCCGC
>MUZC01000796.1:1562097-1569597 GCA_002072015.1 Radix auricularia | reverse complement strand
GGCTACCGGGACACTTCAACAGCTGACGGTAACCAATACACTCAGACCGGAAGCCAGGCTCGCGAACCGGAAGTGAAATAGCTGAGGCCCGCAATTACCAGGCACAACCTTAACGACCTCAGCCATCTTGATGTCATGTGCCAGGGACATGCAAGGTCGATACACGCGTGACCCCTGATTGTTTGTTGTCATACAAAACAAATTGTGACCTCTCGGTCGAGCGACCTTGAAACTACGGGTCAGAAACATTCAAGGCCTTTGTCACTCTCTGAGACTGTACTAGAGGCATAGATCCAATGTACTAATGGCATAGATCTAGTGTACTAGTGGCATTAATCGACTTTATAGGTGCCATACATCGACTGTGCATGGAAAATACTGGTGGCCAATGTTCCCTTTATGCCGCTAAGCTGCGTGGCCGCAGATAACGCCACATATCTGTTTAGAATTACCGGGAATCAAATCTTGATAGTGAAAATAATCTAATATATGTTGTACAGGTGTAAAATAATCTAACATATGTTGTACAGGTGTAAAATAATCTAACATATAATGTACAGGTGTAAAATAATCTAATATATAATGTACAGGTGTAAAATATATAATATATGTTGTACAGGTGTAAAATAATCTAATATATGTTGTACAGGTGTAAAATATATAATATATGTTGTACAGGTTAAAATTATGCACAAAACATGGATGCTGAGCAGCTTTGCACATACGTGAATCTAAAAGGGAATACTGCTAGTGGCATATAACGACTGTACTCTGACATATAACGACTGTGATCTGTCAAATATCGACTGTACTCTGACATATAACGACTGTACTCTGACATATAACGACTGTGATCTGTCAAATATCGACTGTACTCTGACATATAAAGACTGTACTCTGACATATATCGACTGTGATCTGTCAAATATCGACTGTACTCTGACATATATCGACTGTGATCTGACATATATCGACTGTACTCTGACATATACAGACTATTTGTACATATTATAAATGTGAATACACTTTTTGCACTTGTAAAAGTCTGGTAAAACTCAATGATTACTATGAGCACCGCCAGTCATTGAATGTGGCGTGTCTCTAAGTACAATCGGAAGTACAGGTACAATTTTATTTATATTATATAATCCGGGTACATTCCGGGGAATAGTCTTAGGTTTCGTAACTCAATTTACACTACTCCAGCAGGGCCGGCTTAAGGGAATTGGAAGCCCTAAGCAAAGTGAAATTGGTGGCCCTAAATGTAATAGAAAGATAAAAAGTAAATACGAAAAGAATGTAATTACACAATTTATTAAAATCAACAAATAAATGAAATTTATACAATAGTCGTGCAAATGTCATGAACCTTCAACAACAATCAACTTTTTGTGCTTTGGTGACAGCAAATTCCACAATAAATTGTGAGTAATCCACATACTGGACACTATCTCGTTCGATAGATATTTCTAAACTCTTCAGGCGTTCTTGCGTCACAGTCGTTCACAAATAGTTTTTTTTTTTTTTAAATTAATTTACGCTTTGAAAAATTTCTTTCCCCCGATGCAAAAGTAATCGGAATTGTCAATGCTATACGAAGGGCTATAGCGACATTTTTAACAGCAGTATTTAATCCATTATCATATATAAACTGTAAAGCATCAAGAGAAGACGAAACAGTAACTGGAACAATGTTGGAAAATATTTGCAACTCACTGCATAAATCCTGCGACTCAATAACTGAAAGAAATGCATCGATGTGCTCAATTCTCAAATCCATGCGACATTTCATCAAATTGTTTTGTTCGAATTCTGCAATTTTTTGTCGTTGTGCACAAAACCAAAAAGACCAAACTGAAGTTTCATTTGTTCAAAACGTGCAGTCAATGACATAATTGCTTGATCTAACAAAAATTTTAAATTCCACGCGATATTTTTCCTTTGAATCTGTCCATTATTCATCTACACTTTCATAATCGAGCTGTTTGAGCACTTTCCGTTGTCTCAAGCTTGTGGCAGCTGGAAATATGATTTCATCTTGTTCCATCTCTAATTCTTGAGCCAATTCTCTGGCCAAAATTTGAACGGATGAAAATCCATTTTCTTTGTATTTTTTCATGAACTATGTTTCACTTTTTATACATTCCAGTGCAGTGTCAAATTGCATCAATTAGCTGATCATGTTCATTTTGAAACAATAGCTTGTACCAGATGACCAAAGCTACCAGAAATTGAAATGTTTTTCGACGTTTCACCAATACAGTTGATTTGGGCCTTGCTTTTGGATTGTGGGCATTTTCAGACACTTCCACCAATGTATCGTACACTGCGGCTGTTTGAAAAAGAACAACTTTAACAGTATCGATCCTGCATTCCCAGCGTGTATCAGAAATAGGCCTAACTGTCAGATTTTCACATGAGTTTTCAAGATCTTCCATCGCTGTGTTGAAGAACCAAACAAAACATAAATTTGATGCAAAACTCTAAAGAGTGTCGTTACAACCACTGAACTTTCGCCATTTCTGCAAGAATTAGATTGAGACTGTGGCATCCACATGACACATAAAATGATTTCGGATTGAGTTCAAGTAGATGTTTTTGTACACTTCGACTGAGGCCTTTCATATTTGCTCCATTATCATATCATTGGCCTCTGCAGTTCTGGAAACATTAATTCAGATCTTCAAACATTTAAAAGCATTCTTGCGTGAGACCTAAACCAGTGCTGTCGTCGTCGACAGCCATGAATGCCACAAAAAATTCATTGATTTCTATGTTGCATATTCGTAAATTCATAGTCATCTGCTCTTGGTGACCAGCATCAGGTGTGCAGTCCAAACTGGTGGGATAATATTTAGAATGTTTAACATTAGTTATGATTTTTTCAAAGCGGCATCACCAATCAAATTAGTGACCTCATTTTGAATTCTTTTGCCCAAGTTATGATCATGAATTTCTAAGTTTGTTAATCGTCGTAAATGATCTTCTAGGTGGCAGTAAAAGTACTCTCCGAACAATTCAACAATTAAAAAATGTCCATTGTTTGGTTGAAACAAACGATCCAAAGTGCTACGAAGTGATACATTACGTTCTGTAAGTAACTGCACTATTGAAATGATCTTTGTAAAGCATTATCACAGTACTGTGTCTCTTTTTGCATTAGTTTTTTTCTTTCCTTGTCAATAGTCTTTCCTTGTCAATTGTCTTTCCTTCCTTTAACCGATTTTCCAAATCAATCCAAACGCCGACAGCACGAATTTCTTTCATGGGCGATTCATGATCAGCTAGAAGACTGAACATGCTTTTAATCGCTATGTCCTTCTTATCGACTTATTTCATTATTTTTTTTTTAGTTTTGAAGAAATAATAAAAACTGAGCATATCAAAATAAAAAAATAAAATAATTAGCCATACCAGACTATTTAAATAATGTTTTATTACTTTTTTTTTTTTTTTAGCTATTGTCGTTAAAACGAAAAAAAAATTAATACTTTCATAAATCACTGAAGTTTCATCTTAATTCGGTCAAATAATTTTATTGAAACAAATTTTCCACTTCAAACCCCATGCTTAGAATTAGAATCATTTATGTATTTTTCTACTTACAACAGCATTTAACATTGAAATGTTAAATGTTTACTCCTTAAAACATTTGATATTCAACAGTTGTATATAGACTATAGCGTAAATTTAGTTTACACGTTTGTCAATCTTGTGAAAATGTGTCTGGACAGATGAATTTACATGTTAAAATAATAAATGTTAAATATGCAATATTCAGAAATAATCACTGGGTAAAGATATTGCACTGTTTGGGTGATTTTGGTTGTTTTGACCTAGGTCGTAGTTCGCTCTTTAAATTTATGATTCCTGTGGGAGGCCCCCACTAATCGGAGGCCCTTGGCGGCTGCCTAGTTTGCCTATGCCTAAAACCGGCCCTGACTCCAGTAACACAATGTACACCTAACCCAGCGCGGGTATTTTTCTAGTCATGGGATAAAAATTAAATGTTTATTTAAATCAAAATGTAAAAATTAGAGATTTAGCGGGGGAGTTTCTGTTTTATATTTTAACTTTAGTGTAAGACTTGATGTTTTATAGTCTAACTTCCGGTGTAACAGGCCAGATTAAACACCTAACCAGAATGTACCCGTGTGTAAACTGGCCTAGGCCAGAATATACCCACTCAGGCCAGAATATATCCCTTTAACAACATGGGTATATGTAATAAAAAAATTGATGAATCAAATTTTTAGACTTTCTTTTCATGATTTAGCTCTGTCAGAGAAATTAATCTATTTTCTTAAATGGAAAAATTGTTTTAATTAATGTCAAATAATAATTATATAATATTTAGGGTGAATGAAATGAGCATTACATTTTATTTGAAAGAAGTAGATTGATGTCATCTTGTCTTTAAGACATTAAATCTGATATTATTTCAACGATTCAAGATCAAAATTTACAGCCCATACAAATATAGAGTCTATATGGAATCAGCGTTTTTTTCCTTCATGTAACATTAACTTAATCAAGCACTACAGGACTATTTAAAATCAATAATTTAAGAATCATTATATTTGTTGATTTTCAAACGCGTGCGAACACTTATGATTTCTTACCCGTATCATATCTTAACGTTGAAAGACACTCCTTCTATACAGATGATTATTACGTCCTACGCTTATCATTGGTTTATGTCTAGTCTTGCATTTTTAATTAAATTTTAATGTTGATAGAATGTTGGTTTTTCTGGTTTCCTCAGGCAACCCATTCCACATTTTGATTCAAGTAGTCATGTACTTGTTGTGTAATTGTAGAGTTCACGTGTTGAGTTACGTTATCTCTGAGGAGGAGGTGGTTGTCCTCTGTTCCTTTAATATGTACGCCTCGGTTGAACAAGATCTCGAGTGCGGCCATAATATACAAGCCTGTCAAAAGTAAGGCCAAGAGTTGTGCTAAGACGCTTTCTTCTTGAGATTTGTAGTGGGTTTCTTCTTCTTCTGCGTTCTCAGAGTCTTTTTGAAGGAGGATTTAGATGACAAGCCCTATATCCGTGATGTATTACGCTGTGGCTCTCAATTGGCTCAGTCCACCATACAGTTTATTGTGGAGAGTAGCTTACTGGGGCCAGATGGCCGCCCGGGTGTGGAGGTAGAGAGGGCAGTTTTGGTGGGTTAAAAGTCCCAATCTGTATTGGTTTTGATACAGGTTATATCACTATTATGTCAGTTTCTTCACCCGTGCTCTCTTGTTCCTTTTGGTGTAGGCTCCCATTGACAGTACCTTTAACAGAATCATCGGAGCACTGATTGGATCAAAATCTCTGTTTGTTACTGTAAACTTTTAGGTATTACTGACATTGTAGGTGTTTCTGAGTATTTTGTCAGTCGATATATTCTTTAGCTTAACTCTTTCCTTGTTAATGATTCTACCACGAGGTAGTGACCAACCCACGAAGTAGTGACCAACCCACGAGGTAGTGACCAACCCACGAAGTAGTGACCAACCCACGAGGTAGTGACCAACCCACGAAGTAGTGACCAACCCACCAGGATTCCATGTGATGAATGCGGCGATGATTCTTGATATCATCGTCATCAGCATCCTTCCGTCTCGCGAGACGATGGTGCAAAGAAGTTCTGTGCTTCCCAAAGTGTTGGCCTTTCTCATAGCTATTCTGTCTATTGCCTCGTCCACCCTACGCTCTGCTGTCTATTGCCTCGTCCACCCTACGCTCTTCTGTCTATTGCCTCGTCCACCCTACGCTCTCCTGTCTATAGCCTCGTTCACCTTACGCTCTTCTGTCTATAGCCTCGTTCACCCTACACTCTTCTGTCTATAGCCTCGTTCATCCTACACTCTTCTGTCTATAGTCTCGTTCACCCTACACTCTTCTGTCTATAGCCTCGTTCACCCTACACTCTTCTGTCTATAGCCTCGTCCACCTTACGCTCTTCTGTCTATAGCCTCGTTCACCCTACACTCTTCTGTCTTTAGCCTCGTTCACCCTACGTTCTTCGGCTACTTTTAAGTTCTCTTTGACAACTGTGCGCCATGAAGATCAGTCTTCTGCTTCACACTTCCGGTCACTCGTGCTTATTCTGCCTGCTTTCAATTCCATCTGGCAGACATCTTTAAATAAGAGACGTGCGAGACCTGTCTTCCTCTTTTTCGATACCAGATCTCCATAAGGGAGGTCTATGGGAATGCGACCAGGCTCCTTCTTTTCACATGTCCTAGCCATCTAACGCGTCTTTCACTGGGGGTACTTAAGTTTTGTTGTAGAGTAGAATTGTAAAAGTTGACCATACAGTTGGTCTTCCATGGTTGACAAAGTTTGTGCTCTGGTCGTTTTGGGGGGTTATTTTATAGTGAACGAAAATGTGCTATTAAATTCGCGAAATCCGATTAATCGACTCTGTAAAGATTGGCCTAACCCAACAAGGTTGCCACCATTCACAACTTTTTTTCTACTCATTTATATTTACATATTTCAAAAGAAATAAGGTTGGGTTAAAATAAAATAATAGGTCAAAGGTTGTCTTGAATGCAGATAAAACAGAACACAGTCCGTGCTTCAGAACAATAGATGAATGCATCGAAAGCGGACAATCCGACATCGGCATTATTAAAAAAACGATGACCGTACTGTTAAAAGAGTAAAACAGGTAAAAATGAATTTGGGGAAGTCAAACGATGTTTCCTACACCTTTAGTCTTGTCCTGTTCTTTAAAGTAGTTTGCAGGTCAGCGTATATTTAGATAGATTATTAAAAAAGGAAAGGAGACGAAAATATTCATTTCAAAAACAAAATGAAGATAGGCGTAAAATTGTTGCCAGTAATTTAAAATGTAATAGAGGAAAAAGCAAGTAAACATAACATTCATGCTTAATTTAATTCAGAAATTAAAAAAATAAATCATTATTGATATACTCAAAATAATTAAACATAATGATTTGATTAATAAGACAGGTCCACGAAATACATTTTTGCAAACGTTTGAAAAGCTACAACTATAGTCCAAATGGCACGTAAATTATTTATTATTTAAATAATCAAGTCATCTATTGCTTGAATTATTCAACTTAAAGAAAAATAATAATAAAATGTAAAAAACGCCGATTCCATCTCTATATGTGTAGACTGTACCTTTAGATAAAAAGTGACCATCCTATGAATCCTATCAGACATCGTAATAAAAGATTTTTTAAAAAATATTATTATTTTATTGTAAATAAAACATCTTTCCTACTTAAGAAATGAGTTCAATTCCTATGGCAAAGCTAAAACAACAATGGAATGTCGAAAAGTCATTCATTACATTTTTTTACTATATATCCTTATGTATCATCCCACCTCCCATCCTCATCCCCATCCCACCTCCCACCCCACCTCCCATCCCACCTCTCATCCCACCTCACGTCCATCCCACCTCCCATCCCACCTCCCATCACATATCCCAACCCACCTCCCATCCCACCACCAACTCCACCTCC
>MUZC01000796.1:1524358-1552372 GCA_002072015.1 Radix auricularia | reverse complement strand
TATGTATGTATGTATGTATGTATGTATGTATGTATGTATGTATGTATGTATGTATGTATGTATGTGTGTGTGCATGCATGCATGCTATTGCTGTTTAAAATTGGCTATTTTGATTAATGGAGCTTTTTGTGCTATGTACTGTAATTAAAGGGGTTGTTATGTTATGAATGCTAATTTATTACTTATATGTATGGTATTACCTTCATGTAAAGCACAGTAAGCCTAGCTTCTTACTTGGATACAGCACTATATAAATTTTCAATTAATTATTATATATTAACAATTAATAATAATATGAAAAATAAAAACAACCCTTAAAAACAAAAGATTTTTTACTATAAATGCCTTAAATATGAGACAGAACTGAAATCCCACATGTGGAAGAAAGTCAGCAGTCCTGAGCCTGCGCTTTTCATGGGGCTTTCCGGAAAACCCCCTCATCTCTCTGGCCCCCTAAGGGACGTAAAAGCTGCAAAGCCTCCCCGGAGCGGTCGTTTCTAGAAGCGGCCGCCTGGGCTTCCAGGACACAAGGTCAAAAACCCCTCCCACTAAGTTGTCCTCCCGAGTGAGGGGTAGAATTTTCCATACTTTGACTTGCTATCACTTCGGCTCCATCCCGGCAAATTTTACGAGTCTCAATAATTAGGAACGCCACACAGAACTGAAAATCCTACATGTGGAAGAAAATCAGCAGTCCCGAGCCTGCGCTCTTCATGGGGCTTCCCGGAAAACCCCATCAGCCCTCTGGCCCCCTAAGGGACGTAAAGGCTGAGAAGCCCCCTCGAGCGGTCGCTGCTACAAGCTGCCGCCTGGGCGTCCAGGACACTAGGTCGAAAACGCCTCCCACTAACTGAGCCTCCCGAGGGAGGGATGGAATTCCCTACTATGACTCGCTATCAACAGAGTATTACTTTGGCGCCACCCCGGTAAAGCTTACCCCGCACAGAACTAAAAGTATTGATTATATTCAAACATTTACAGTACAGACGTGACGTGACTGAACTCTATTGGTGTAAAAAGGGGACTGGTGGGGGTGGGGGCTTGGTCACCCATGGCTGGAGTGAACTCCTGCAAACACTTGAATGAAACCAAAAGGGGGCTACCATACATTTAAATAGGCAAACTAAAAGTACATTCATTTAATTACGGTTTATTAGATTGAATATACATTTTCATACAATGCATTTTTAGGTGACACAAGTCTATGGGCAAAATTTCAGCTTGATAGTATTACGGGAAGTTGTCATTTTTTACTTTTGTTATTCCGCCCGCCCGACAGAAGAACGGACCAAGACAGAAGAACGGACCAAGACAGAAGAACGGACCAAGACAGAAACGGACCAAGACAGAAGAACGGACCAAGACAGAAGAACGGACCAAGACAGAAGAACGGACCAAGACAGAAGAACGGACCAAGACAGAGCCAGTAGTGAAGTTAATATAAGGGATTCAAGAATATTAAGCATACAATTTTAACATATACAAATATACATTTGAAACCATTCTATTCTAAGTTTAAGATTATAATCTTTACTCAAACCTTCACCACCAATCTTTATACGTGTTTTGAATGCAGAGGACGTATGTCTCTTTGCCTGGGTATACATACAACTTCTAACTAGTGGCTGGTGTCATCTTCCCCTATATTTCTACCAATTTCTGGTTGCTATTTCTTCTGTGCCATGGGGTGAACATTAAAGACTTCAATTCTGGTTGGTGGAACCCTAACTTAACCATTTCTAGCACGTGATCGGTTGTACATACAACCTTAAAAGAAGAGGAGACATAATTATTGGCACATGGAATGTAAGAACCTTACATGCCACAGGAAAAGTGAAAGAACTGACCCACAAACTGGAACGATACCAATGGAATGTCATCAAACTGTGTGAGACCCGATGGAAAAGCTTTGGTGAAATCTCAACAGAAGATGGAAACAAAATCTACTTCAGCGGCAGGGAGGACAGACATGAACATGGAGTTGGATTCCTCATCAATAAAAATACAACAAACTTAGTCATAGGTCGTCGTCTTGTCTCCAGCGGCATCCTCACCATTCGCCTGACAGCAACACTCTTCAATATCACAATTATACAGACATAGCTCCTACATCCAGCCATGATGATAGTGAAATTGAGGCCTTCTATGACCAAGTACAGGACATCGTTGATCAAACAGCAAAGAAAGATATTATCTTCGTCCAAGGTGACTGGAATGCGAAGATTGGAGTAGATGTATGTACCAACTGGGCAGATACTTGCGGACACTCTTGCAATGACCTGATCAACGATAGAGGGCTCCGACTCCTCGAATTTGCACGATACAACAACCTCCTTCTAGCTAACACAATTTGTTACAATAAAAAATCAAGAATATGGACTTGGCACAGCCCAGGCGGGGAACATAGTAACCAAACATACTGGTCAGAAGACGATTTAAATCATGCATTAAAGCAGCTAATACAAGAAGCTTCCCTGGAGCGGATATCGGCAGCGACCATAATCTGGTGATGATGACTTTCAATCTACACCTGAAAAGGATAGCAAAATAAAACAATTCACGATTACACTTCGACCTTGAAAAACTGAAAGATCCAGAAATCGCAGAGGCGTTCAGGGCAAACATTAGAGGGAAATTTGCTCCACTGACCACACTATGTGAGTCGGAAACGGATATGGACATAGATCTAATCAATGATACCTTCAATACCACAATAATTGAGACAGCAAAAGATATACTTGGCAAGAAACATGCCATAAAAAAACCATGGGTCTCCAAGTATATTCTAGAGCTATGCGATGAGAGAAGAAAACTTAAGAACGTAAAGAATATTGCAGAAGGAGCAAACAAATACAGAGCAATCAATAAAAAGATCAGGAAAGAAATGAATAAAGCAAAAAACAAACTGGATAGAACAACAATGCTCAGACATCGATGAAAATCTACTAAGGAACAACTCAAAAAAGGCTTATAAGATTGTCAAAGATCTGACATTCACCAAGCAAGGTCGCATCTCAACAATACAAGATAAATCTGCGAAATGTATTACAGAAGAACAAGAAAAATAAAAAGATGGACCGAATACTGTTCTGAGCTATACAATGAAGACTCAGAGGGCGATGAATCAGTGCTCAATTGTTCAACGTCAACTAACATAGACATGCATTCCATTCTCCGTGATGAGGTGGAGCTGGCTGTGCGAAAGCTGAAAAAGGGGAAATCGGCTCTAGCAGACAACATCCCAGGAGAATGGCCAACACCCTGGACTGAATCGCTGGTTATAACGCTCCCAAAGAAGGGTAATCTACAATTGTGTCAGAACTACCTTACAATTAGCCTGATTAGTCACCCCAGCAAAGTCATGCTCATGGTAATACTAAACAGACTGAAATCACAAGCAGAGCAGATCATTGCAGAAGAACAGGCAGGCTTCAGAGCAGGAAGGAGCATAACAGAGCAGATCTTCAACTTGCGAGTGCTCTGTGAAAAACATCTGCAACACCAGAGAGACCTCTTTCATGTCTTCATAGAATTTAAAAAGGCGTTTGACAGAGTGTGGCATGCAGCACTGTGGGCAACCATGCACAAGTTCAATATTAATGCTAACCTAATTGCTGTGATCAAGAACATGTACAACAGAGCAATCAGCGAAGTATTCTACAACAGCAAGCTGGGAGATTGGTTCAAGACCACTGTTGGTGTCAGACAAGGGTGTTTACTCTCCCCCATCCTCTTCAACCTCTTCCTTGAAAGAATTATGACAGATGTGCTCGAAAACCATGTCGGAACAGTTAGCATCGGAGGGAGAACAATAACTAACCTACTCTTCGCAGATGACATAGACGGCCTATCTGGCAGCGAGGGCGAACTAAAAGAATTCCTTGCAAAGCTAGAGAAGACATCAAAGGCCTATGGCATGGAAATCAATGCAGAGAAGACCAAGGTCATGGCAAATAAGAATTTCACAAGTGAATTACGGATAAACGGTCAAAAACTCGAGGAGGTCCCTACCTTTAAATATCTATGGGCTATAATATCCGATGAAGGCTCAAAGTCAGAAATTCTTGCCAGAACGGACCAAACAACTGCAGCACTAAGCAAACTGAAAAACATCTGGCAAAGCAAGAAGCTCTACCTGAGATTAAAGATTCGACTAATGCGCTCTCTGGCGATGTCAGTTTTCATTTGTGGTTGTGAGGCTTGGACGCTCACCGCTGACCTCCAAAAAAGAATTAATGCGCTTGAGATGAGATGTTTTCGAAAGGTATTAAACATCTCCTACACGGCGCAAATCACGAACGAAGCGGTTCGCGACAAAATAAGTGCTGTCATACCCCATACGATAACCTTCTCACCTCAAAAAGAGGAAATGATGGTACGGACACGTGAAAAGATCTGGAGGTCTCTCAAAGACGATATTGCAAGGCACAGTCCAGGGAAGAAGCAAAATAGGCAAACCAAGGAAGAGTTGGGAGGACAATATCAAAGAGTGGACCGGCCTTTCATTTAGCGATTCCCAGAAGGCAGCTCAGAACCGTGACACTTGGCATGAGATAGTGCGCAGCTCAAAATGGTGCCCCAACGACCCAGCGTCGGGTTAAGGGACAGTTCACTTCACAAGGGGTGAACATTAAAGACTTCAGTTCTGGTTGGTGGAACCCTAACTTAACCGTTTCTAGCACGTGATCGCATGCATACATTTAGACATTAGGCTCATGATCACGTGTAATTCATGTAGCGTCCTCCAAAAGTAGCCTCATTGGTCCATTTTCATGTAGAAGGTTCTTGTAACAAATCGCTGACCTGTGACAACATTAGATTTAATAACTTCGCAGGACCATATGTTAGCTTAGCGTCACATATTACCTTGTTTTTTATTTTTACCCAAAACGATTCTAATTTTACCACGATTCTAAAACTATTAATTGTGAGACTCAAACATTGTGTAAGACATAATCATCAGAGCGTTTGAGATACAAAATAAACTTCCCTAAATAAAAATTGGTACGATTAGTAGCAATAACTTGTTGTTAGAAGTTGTTTTTAATGAATTCTCTACTTCATAAACCAATTAGCCATAAAATGTTGATGATGATTCAATGATAATGTGCCATTTTTTATTACTCCTCAGTTCACTGCATCCTTGGTTGCGATTATTTGTTTAAATAATGAGAGAATTTCTTTTTTTGATTGATAATTTTTACGCTTCACTGGTGCTTATCTGGTTGGTAAGACACACTCAAATAGTTTTCCCTATCTAGGTCTTTAGTAACTTTTGCAGTTTTTTTCTTACTTAATTGTTCTAAAAATCACACAAGTAAATTAAAAAAAATTTCGTTCCTAGTGAGCTGCTAATACATGAATGTACTTTAGGAGGTGCAGGGACCTAGAAAAATATTTTTGTAGCTCGTTAGTTTTCAGTTATTGATATAATAATAATGTCAGTTGGCTCTTGACTAAAAATGACATCTTGTATCCATTGATGTTGGGACGAAAGATGTCAAATAATTTATTTAATTTTTGGAGAAAATTCGAATGTTAAACTTTCTAAAAAAAAACTTGATAGTTATATTAATTTTCGATCAATTTGAGTATTATTACATTAGGCTTTTGACAAATCGACAATTTGATAAATTTATATAATATTATCGAACTATTTAAAGCTTTAAAAATCACTTTTACATAATCCATTTTTCCACAAATTTTATTGATGTAGATTCGGGACGATATGTTTGTCCTAGTGAATTAAATGGCGGAGTACTTTATACTTTTGCCAAATGCCAAGTCTTCAGACTATTCAATGGACTAATCATATGGGTTGAAATAACTTATCAATGCAGCTCTCTCCTGCACTAAAATGGCCTACAGTATCAATGTTTGGAAAAAAAATATTTCCAGGAGTGTACGACAATTTCATCACATGGAATTAAGGTATTTTTCTCCACTGATATACTAATATATTGACCTGCCCATTATTCCCTTAGCCTTTGTAAAATATCATCCTACTCTAATTTCTACTATTTCTGACTGATTTTAAGTTGGACAGGAGATTGAGACTAAGTTATGTTTACTTTTTCGATTTTGTTTTATTAACTGACTAAGTCATTTCACTGTTAGCTTTGTTGCTTTAGTTTTGCATATTCCTTTTACTATACCATTCTTTTCAAACGGTTACCATGAAAGTGTTTATATAGTTACATTGAAGATTCACATTATATATAACATGTGAAGTTAAATTTGATGGTTTTTACATATTACTCTAAATCCACTTCTCTAAGCAAACGAAGACAGCTTGCCATCTATTCAGTGGCGTAGCTAGAGCTTTTGCCGCCCAGGGTGGTCTCAAAAAATCCGCCCTATTAGGGTCCACCCATAAATGACGTCACGCACCGGGGGGAAGAGGGAGTCACGTCTTTGACGTCATTCAAAATGCACAACTTTAAATACACGTTCCACTTAAATATATGAAAACCGACCATTCGTTTAATGACATTTTACGTGGCCTCAAGCGTGTTACGATATTAATAATATTAGAGTGCAGTCTTACAATAAAAGCATATTTAAATGACAAAAGAAAATGATTTGAAATATGCTCATTTTCAAATAGAAAATATGACTTTTATGGGGGGGGGGGGGAATCTTTGTGACGTCGAAAAAATCAGCCGAAATCGCGTGCTGGCCCCTTAAGTCAATCGTATGATTTTTTTTAAAAATAAATTATTAAACATGAATAAATAAATGTAATTGTAATTGAAATTAAATACATTGTAAAACGTGGGGAACATTTTTACCATTGCATGCTCTATTTATGTAAGCAGTAATAAAGTATAGAAGGCCGCACAAGATGATATACAAATTAATAAAAATTCAAGATAATTTTTTTTGAAGACAACAAGAAAGAAATTGGGCTCGCAGGTCCCCCCCCCTCCACCACCAAAATTAGATAAAAGATATTCAAAATTTACAACCCAAAAACATTAACAATTAATATGATTTAAGTTTTTATTTATAAATGTATGTTTTTTATAAACAAAGAAATTGTATACATCAGAGTAAACATATTTTTTTTTTAAATTGTGAACATTTACTTACTTCATTAACTTTCATAGTAGAATTTGAAAAACCCTATAAATCCTTTATAGACTATACAATACATAGCTTTTATAATACGCAGGGAAAGACACCCTCAATATACAAAATTCTAGTTATGTCTCGTAAAACGTGTTTAAATATAATGCGCACCGAGCATGAATATATTTTTTTAAAACTAATGTCAATGTAATGCGCACCTTATTGTGTGACATGAAAGGTTGTTGAACATATTACGCACCACAAGACTCTATCTCAAAAAATTAACTTGATATAAAGTGATAAATAAAATAATTTTAAAATTAAATAATTGAATTCCTGTCCATTCGTTTGATCTGAAATTTTGAAACATCATTTTTAGCATTGGCAGGAGTCTGCCTTCAAAATGTAAGCTCGCTAGCTTACGAGAAAGTGGGTTAAAAATCGATCCAAAGTTTTTCGGCACCCACGCACGGTCTGTCGGTCGCACGAGCTCAGACACCACAGGTTAATATAAAGGATTTAAAAATCGTGTATTATGTTCTCAAAATTTAAATTATTTATGCTTTCTTGTTCTAAGGGACAATAGTGCAAATTTGTGTAGTCTTAAATCACTTATTGTAGAGCGAATATAGTTTTTTTTTTCAACTTCAGTTTAAAAAAGCTCCTTTCACAACTAGATAGCCTACACTGATAGCATATGTTAAAAAATTTTTTTGCAAAAATATATTGTTGGGTAAAGAATTTCCAATCTATACTGTTAAATATATTTTAATAGATCAAGGGGGGATTTTCCCCCGTTTTCTAACAAAATGCCTCTTCTTGTAGTGTAGGTACAGCCAGGGCTGGTCTTAGGCAGAGAGCCCAGCGCTTTCATAGGCACTACCAATCTTTATTTTTACTTGTTATCCTTATTAATACGTTATCCCTACCCAAACAACCCCCACGCAATCCTTTTCGCATTCTAAGCTGCATAGGGCCCAGCAATAGCTAAAACCGACCCTGTGTACTGCCATAAAAACCTGGATCCTTTCTCTTTCAATATCGAATTATTCTGTATCAATATAAATAAAGAAATTTATTTGAAGTTCAAATTCTTCATTTAGTAGGCTACATGGTATTATACACGAATATTTTCTGGCAAGGACATGTAACTCAGAGCGTTTTTTTTCATTTCTTTTATAATTATATCTATTTATAAAATTATTTCTCGTTGTACTTCGTGCTCTAAAGATAGAACCACGTCTTCTGAATTTTCCCAACTCATATTGATATTTTTTTTTCCAATTCTAACTCGCGTTCAATTGATATCTCCAACTCTCTATAACATCGTTCTGTATGAGTACATACCTTTGTTCCATCAAATGGGTTTGCATTAGTTTAAAGTAGACAGGTTCCAATAAATTGAGATAACAATTTACATAGAAAAAAAAGATTGCATTGAACTGAGTAAAAATCGTTTTATTAGTTACTTCAAATGTCAATTTTTCCAAGGCGCTTGAAATTTTTAGGTATGTCTTTTTCGAAATCATTTATGTTATTGTGGTGTTTATTAACGGAAAAATGAGTAACCGTTCATTTTTAATGATAAACGTACTTTATTGAAAAACACAAGCTATATGTAATGCAATGAAAAAGAATAATTTTAATTTTTAATAAGTTGCCTTACAATAATTTTATGAAAACTGAAATTGTAATATAAATTACTAGTTGCAAGTTAAAAACAATATTTGAACCACCATGTCATGCAGGTACTTGTTAGCGCAAACTTTCTGCCCATGTCGAAATTCCACGCAAAAGCTGTCGTGGCGATATTAATACTACATATTTTCGGAACAGCTGTGCAGATTTCTTATAAAGGCTCCATCCGTGACGTGTACCGCTTAATTTTCAAAACAAATTGCTACCTTTTTTGAGCGATTTTAAATTTTTCAACGGTTTTGCGTTAATTATAACTACTACCATTTAATAAAACAAATGCTGCACGAATTCGTTAATTAAGTATCAAAACTAAGAATATTTGTGTTTCGCCTTGGTTTTCTTCCTTCAAAACAAAAAGGGCGGTTTTCGGAAAGGGCTTTACTTTTTAAATGCCTACAAATGCCGCCCTATGAATGAGTGCCACCCGAGGCGGACCGCCCCCACCGCCCCCCTAGCTACGTAACTGCATCTATTACTTTCCTACAAAAAAAACAAAATATAATAAATTTAAAGTCACAGACGAGAACATAAAAATAAAAAAAGACATTTTAAGTCTTTAGGCGCATAATTCAGACTTTATTAAATATAGAGATTAACAATATTATTTTACATTATACAACAGTTTTATGATAGGCATGGTAACAGATAGATCGAACGATGTTAAATGGACGATTACTTGGCTTGAAAGGTGGATTAAAGGATGATGAATCGATGATGGATTGATGAGTGAAAGGTTTGATGAATAGTTGTGTAATTGTCACATGATAATAATTTACATATTCGTCATGAAAATAGATCACGTGACGAGAGAATGCTAGAGGGCGCTAGTTGCAGTGAATTGATTGGAATGTGTGCAGGAAGATGGCAGCAGGCCAGACTGGTTTCACTAATATATATAGTGTATATATTTTTAGTGTTGGATTAAAGTTAATAAGTTACGAAAGACTTATGTGTTATAATGCAAGTTGCAATTTGTCAGTACACGCCTACAAAAGTGGAACAGGCCTAACTAGAAACGTCACAGAAGATAAAACAGTTACAATAATAATGGATGTAAGAATAGATAACAAATGAATGAATGGATTATTTAATAATATATGTGATATTTTCATCGAGGAATAGATGGATAAATTGTTTAAATAGAGCTTCTTTTTATTGAAGAATATTTAATTAAACTTAAATACTTTGGAATCTCAGGTCACTTACATCACTGCATCCAAGACTTCCTATTTGGTAGTGAGCAAACTTTAATAATTAATGGATCTAAATCTGCACCCATAAAGGTTAACCCAGGAGTTTCACACGGAACTGTGCAAGATCCTTTACTCTTTTTAATTTATATAAATGATTTACCCAACAATATCTTACAAGGAAAAAAAGTTAGGTTATTTGCTGATGATTGTATAATCTATAGAACAATGCAGTCAGAACAAGAAAGCAAAATTGTACAAAAAGACTTATAGCCGCATTAATAAAATGGGAAACTAACAGGAGTATGTCCTTCCATACAGACAAATGTCAACTGCTAAGAGTAACAAAGAAAAAGAAAGAAAGAGAAATTCAAAATATTTCATTAATGGAAAAGAACTAACCCAAACTAATGATGCAAAATACTTAGGAGTCATAATAAATGAGAAACTATCATGAAATCCCCATGTCAATGAAGTTATTGAAAAGTTAAACAAAACCTTTGATTTTATAAAAAGAAACTTTTGCAAATGTAATAAAGCTATCAAACTAAAATGCTACCTCACCCTGGTGAGACCTATACTAGAATATGCATCTTCTGTATGGGACCCATCCACCAAAGAAAATATTGATAAGTTAGAACAAATCCAAAAAAGAGCTGCCAGATTCATTACTGGAGAATATTCGAAACTGACAAGAGTAACACCGTTAGTTAAATCATTAAACCTTGAAACACTAGAGGATAGAAGAACCAAGAGTAAATTAGTAATTATACATAAGGCAATTAATTCTAATTTAGAAATACAACACAAAGATAACCTAATACAACCCTCAAATAGGCATAAAGTTAAAAACACCTTCCTTATTCCATATGCAAGAACAAACACATACAAGTTTTCTTTCTTTCCGTCCGGTATTCGGGCGTGGAATGGGTTGCCTGAAGAAACCAGGAAAGCCTCCACTTTATCATCTTTTAAAACTCTAGTAAGAATACAGGACTAAACACAAACCATAGAAATACGTAGGACGCAATAATCTTCTGTACAGAAGGAGCGTCTGTAACATATAAGATAAGATAAGATAAGATAGACATAAAGATAAAAACACCTTTGTTATCTCATATGCAAGAACAAACACATACACGTTTTCTTTCTTCCCGCCTGGTATTTGGGCGTGGAATGGGTTGCTTGAAGGAACCAGGAAAGCCAACACTTTATCATCATTTAAAACTCTAATAAGAATGCAGGACTAAACACAAACCATAGATAGACGCAGGACGCAATAATATTCTGTACATAAGGAGCGTCTGTAATATATATGATAAGATAAGATAATTAGTGAGAAACATTATAAATCACGTGAAAGTCAATGTAGAAAAGAAACATTTTATATCTTTGAAATGTGAAGAGTTAAGAAATTTAATTTTAAGGATGCTAGTATCAAAAGCAATGTAAAGGCAGTTTTGTAAACTTGATAAAAATTAGCTTATGTTGTGTTTTTAAATTGATTATAGGAAGAATAAGGAAACTTTTAATTATATAAAATAGACATCAGAATAAGCTGTAAGCTAGAAATGTTATTTTTATAAGATGTTTAAATGGAAAATATTTAGTTACTGATCAAGTAAAATAATCGCAAACTCAATTAATAAACAGGAACGCGATAATTTGAATTGTGATTAAAAATTCAGTCAATTTTGTTTTTAAATGTCATGAAGAAAGTAATTCATTTAGTTTGTTAGTTTCTCAACAGGAATAAGGAATTAGGCAGCAAAGTGTTAGACAACATTCAACATAATCGCTTTAACAATAGTTTCCTACTGACAATGAGAATTTTGTTTTAACGGAATTGTGTTAATGATAGTATTAAAGGAAAATTAATGCGTAGGAAAGAATGTCTTTTTTTTTTTTTGAGATTACGAATTGTTGCGTTCTGGGTTCTGGATGTAATTAAGACAGAAGTCTCGACTCTTGTCAATAATAATAAGATTCTTTATTGTTGTCATAATTCACGTAAAGATACTTCTTCAATAATACAACAGCTGCAGTACTACAATAAAGTCAATCCAGCATCCAGTACTTCCAGTCACAGGCTTATTCCATACAAGTCCCTCTTCTCTCTGAGTGTCACAACATTCGAGCCACCTCGATAAAATGTCTGACAAACACTCCCTAGTACTACACCCTCCTGTAGTCTAACACACACTAGACACGTACCCGCGGTACTGACCTCTACTCCACCTTCGCACTACCCCGTCTCACACTATATATAGCAACTGGGCGTGACACTCCAGTGTTCACCTGAACACAGCTCACAACATTTTCACAACAATTTTACAAAAAATTCAGTCAGTGATTCTCTTACCTTGACACGAATTTCTGAAAGAGGCGAACATATTTTTTTTAAAAATTAGACGCGAAGTTCACCGTTTTTGAGAGTCAGAACATTTTGATATTTCAAGCATTTACGTAATTATACGATAAAATTAGAAAAAAAAAATTAAAAAATGAAAACAAATTATCAGCCACGTCACAGATATTTTTTTTGAGCTACTCAAACAGGCATACAAACTTGTACTAAAGGTGTCCTTTTCGTTCTGCCTCAATTCTCGTATATCAAAACCCGACATCATCTTAAAAAAAGATTGGTATTTAAACTTTCCATAATTATCAGAATAAGTTTAAAAAAAATTAGGTCCGAAGGCAATATTTCGCTCTTTTTCCTTATAAGCTTTGTTAGACGAGTCCAAACTCAAATTTCTGGCTCCACATGTCGATTGATTTCCAAGTTCCATTATCCACGCAGCATAAAAGTGCACCAAATGTACTAAGACATAATTAACAGGAATGCGTTTATTTAAAATAAAAATATCCTTCTCAGTTAAGGCAGCTATAAATGTTAGCATATATTTGTTCTCTTTGGAAGGAGGCAGCCATTCGTCTAACATGTGAGGAGTAACATCTGTTTTTAGCACACAGTATATGAAATGGGACAAATAAGTGTAACGATTTATTGGAGAAAGTTCTTTATAAATGTCAATCATAAATCTATAAACATAAAGTCTTTTGCACATGTTATCTCTCAATACAAATCCAACGTTTGTATTACATTTTGTAATAATCCAATTACATTTTATCTTTCCAGAATGTTTAATCATATTAGACGGTTTGCAAACTACCGTATCCCATGGATGGACCATATTTATATTGACGTAAATATATTTCATGATCAAAATGTCATTAGTGAATGATAATATTAAAAAATCGTTAGATTCAATGGTTACCTTAGAACTGAAAGACATACTTTCAACAGAGATATCATACTTTGGTTGACAAGCCAATCCCTGTGATAATTGTTGGGCCAAAACATATCTGTTAATATAAATATTAGAGGGTTCTTCTTCACAAATTACGAATGACAAATGTGTTAAGAAATTTTCCTCCAAAGAATTAATATTCTCTTCCTCGATGCCGATTGGGAAATAATGTTCAGGTAATGAACACGAATAAGGTAAATAAGATTCATTAGATTTAGGTAAATTGTATAGAAAAAAATTTGACTCAAAAAGTAATTCATCCAAAAATGCTCCCTTTAAATCAGTAAATTTCTTCACTGACGGATTAACTAAAGTCCAATGTATTGGTTTCCCAAAGTCACCTTTATTATTGCACCTAAATATCTCTAAGTTCTTATAGACCAGTCCATTAGTAATGTCAGTAACTGGCCGATTGCTATCCATACATTCAAGATTTGAGGATTGTAAATATTGTTTATTTCTACAGCTGGATATAACTAATTTTCTTAAAGGCACACAACATTGTATGTCTAAGTTTAAAAAGTTTTTAAATTTTTTGTAGGCATCTTCTAAATGAGACGGGCAAACAGAAGCGAAATCCTCACAACAGTTTCTGTACACAACACATTTGGCATCACACGTACACGGGAAATGTCGAATTTGTCCACACTTTCCTTGACACGAAGCTTCATGGGGAACTCTACCCAGATTGGGCAGTCCAACAGATTCTGGGTGTTTTAAGTCGTAGAAACTCTCTGATTTTTCTTTATTTTGTACCCTATATGTTTGGCAAGCAAATTTGAAATGATTGTCAATAAACGTTTCACTAGTCAAAAAGGGGATAATCCCTAATAGTATGAAAAATATCTGGCACATTACTGTGAAATTCTCTGCTAATAGAATTTACCAAATTTATCTTGGATACAATCTTTATAACATTTGTATTTCATCTGCTGCTAAGAATGAATTCATTTTTTAAAAAATGTGCACAAAAGTATTAAACTTTTTACTATTTTTGCTATTTTAAATAATATATTTTAAATTGACATCTTTATTTTAAGACGCATTTGTTTTTACATTCATTTATTTCTGCGAATTTAGCGGGGATCAAATCTACAATACGTTAATATTTTCAATCTCCGTTTTATACACTTGTTCATTATGTATCCATCATTTTCGTTATTCCAAATACATGGACAAACTATGTCTTAGTAATAAAGATACTACACAATGTCCAGTGTTGGTTTAGCGATGTAAATTTAGTGGCCAGTCTGGAAATGGATCAAGCTCATTCACTTTAACGTGGGGCGTTGCTGTGATGTTTTAAGCCACGCCCTCTTTATGCAACGCAAAACCATGAAACATCCAACGAAACCATTCTGTATCACAAGTTAGAGCTTAGACTATATCTTTTAAATTTATGCCGTTTTTTTTCATTGTTGCAAAGTGTTGAATGAATGTAACAGCATTTCTTTTTAAACTTTAAATAAAGTTTATAGTTTCTAGCCATGTTATTTATTTTAGCAATGGGTATTTTTTTTTAATTGTGTGAAACATGTTTCTGTTAACGTTTTCTAATGAATTAGTGAGTGTCATTTTTTTGTATAACAAAAAAATAATTTGTTTCCTTTGTCTACTATATGTCTGTCTGTCCCTCCGTCCGTCTATCCGTCCATCCATCCATCCATCCATCCATCAATCAATCCATCCATCGATCCATCCATCCATCCATCCAACCATCCATCCCTCCATCCATAAATCCATCCATCCATCCATAAATCCATCCATCATTATATCCATCCATCCATCCATCCATAAATCCATCCATCATTATATCCATCCATCCATCCATAAATCCACCCATCCATCCATCCATAAATCCATCCATCATTATATCCATCCATGCATCCATCCACCCATCCATCCATCCACTTATCCATCCATCCATCCATCCATCCATCCATCCATCCATCCATGCATCCATCTATCCATCCATACAGTCAGAATCTCACTCCTCGAACCAGATAAACATATTTTCATCAGACTCCACACAACTGTTGTTCATCTTTCTTTCTATATTATCCCATTATGTCATTATGCCACTGTGGGGATCTTATTTGTATGTGTGAGGGTTAGAGAATTGAAGGTTTATGGCGTATATTAAGCTGGGGAAATAATGTCTTATAAAAATATCATAGGTTACCAAAAGGAAAATAACTTTACAAGCTATAACATACATCATATAGGGTGATTATGTGTAGGGCTTTAGTGTACAAGGGAAGATATATTAAGAGTTGTGGATATAAATTTATAGAACTGAGAATATAGTATGTTATTGAACGACTGAATAACACAATTAGGAGAATAATACAGGCTGGTGGAAAGGAAACTTGGCTTAAATATTAAATGAACATGAGTGAGTTCGTTTATGGGAGCTTTTTGGTGTGACGGGGATGGCATTTGGTTTTTAAACAAAACGGACGTAATATCAAGTTCACATTCTGGGTGCATAGAACAGTAAATTTATTTTAAGTGTTGGGCAACATGACGCTCAGCAATTATTGTACTAAGAAATATTATGGCTGTGGGGGACATTAAAGAGAAGCGATGCATTACATGAAATGGATGACAAATGGAACTGCATGGATGTATATCTGTCTCTGCTTGTCCTTTATAGCTTTCTACATCATTCATACGATCAGTATGAAACTTTGGGAGCTTGTCGGGATTAATCCTCAAATTTTAAAAGACTTCTTTTTCCAAATGAACACTAAAGGGGGAGGGGGACTCAGAACGCATAATATCGTTTTTGGGTGTGCTTATACGAGCTACATGTAATATATATAAAGGTCATTTGGTTTTGTATGTTTATATCTTTTTATGTTTGCATGTTTCACTTTTCCACTCTAAGTTACACAATCACAGAAAAAAACAGAAAATGAATGGTAACCAAATTCGCGGATGCTTGCTTTTAACATGCAGATTGATTTAGTATAGTTTTTTTTATTTTTATAATTGTCACTTTTTTTTCTGAAAAGCAGTTAATTGAAACATCAGAAAATGTTGAGACAAATAAACAAAAAATTAAAACTTTTTCATTATTGACTTTAACTTTATGAGGACAGTTAAAACATGTATTTTGGTAAAGTATTTTTTTCTCCAATATTTGATTTTTCCGCGAAGGGCTTTCAAAATCTTTTATTGTCCAATAACGGTTTTAATATTAAATAAGCTGTACGGTACAAGGCAGTTAAATTTTGACGGGTAACCCAGCAGCCTCTGTCTTGTCTCATTTATCTTACTCCTTTTAAAGAGACCACGGCATGTGGGTCAGGCTTGTGGTCGCTCCCTCTTCTAGCATTGAAATCTCCTAGGAGGTTGATTGCCTCATTGTGGATGTAGGCTATTACTTGGTTTAAATCTTCATGAAAATGATCCTTGTTTTCATGGGTTGAAGGATTAAGAATTATTGAGTGGTTTTCCATTTTGTGCCTGACGAAGGGGGTTCAAATTATAGCAGGGGGGTGTATAAACAGCGAACCCAACTATATACTGTCTTGGTTCACTTGTAGGTCTGCCTTGCTCGAAGAAGGTGTAATTTGTTTCATTTAGTAAGCAGCTCTCTGGGAGCGTACTTTCCTGAAGGGTTGAAATTTCAATCGTCAGTCTGTTGAGCTCTCCAGCAATTATTCCTGTTTGTCGCGTGTCTTTTATTGTTTTTAGGTTGTCAGTTATGTCAGGACACATAGATCTCACGTTAGGTTGTCAGTAATGTCAGGACACATAGCTCTAACATTAGGTTGTCAGTGATGTCAGGACACATAGCTCTATTATTAGGTTGTCAGTGATGTCAGGACACATAGCTCTCACGTTAGGTTGTCAGTGATGTTAGGACACATAGCTCTAACGTTAGGTTGTCACTGATGTCAGGACACATAGCTCTAACATTAGGTTGTCAGTGATGTCAGGACACATAGCTCTAACATTAGATTGTCAGTGATGTCAGGACACATAGCACTCACTTAAGGTTGTCAGTGATGTCAGGACACATAGCGCTCACTTTAGGTTGTCAGTGATGTCAGGACACATAGCTCTCAGGTTAGGTTGTCAGTGATTTTAGGACACATAGCTCTCACTTTAGGTTGTCAGAGATGTCAGGACACATAGCTCTCAGGTTAGGTTGTCAGAGATGTCAGGACACATAGCTCTAACATTAGGTTTGTCAGTGATGTCAGGACACATAGCTCTTACGTTAGGTTGTCAGTGATGTCAGGACACATAGCTCTAAAATTAGGTTGTCAGTGATGTCAGGACACATAGCTCTCACGTTAGGTTGTCAGTGATGTCAGGACACATAGCTCTAACATTAGGTTGTCAGTGATGTCAGGACACATAACTCTAACATTAGATTGTCAGTGATGTCAGGACACATAGCACTCACTTTAGGTTGTCAGTGATGTCAGGACACATAGCTCTCACTTTAGGTTGTCAGTGATGTCAGGACACATAGCTCTCAGGTTTGGTTGTCAGTGATGTCAGGACACATAGCTCTCACTTTAGGTTGTCAGTGATGTCAGGACACATAGCTCTCAGGTTAGGTTGTCAGTGATGTCAGGACACATAGCTCTCAGGTTAGATTGTCACCGATGTCAGGACACATAGCTCTTACGTTAGATTGTCACCGATGTCAGGACACATAGCTCTCAGGTTAGGTTGTCAGTGATGTCAGGACACATAGCTCTAACAATAGGTTGTCAGTGATGTCAGGAAACACAGCTCTCAGGTTAGATTGTCACCGATGTCAGGACACATAGCTCTCAGGTTAGGTTGTCAGTGATGTCAGGACACATAGCTCTCAGGTTAGATTGTCAGTGATGTCAGGACACATAGTTCTAACATTAGGTTGTCAGTGATGTCAGGACACATAGCTCTAACATTAGGTTGTCAGTGATGTTAGGACACATAGCTCTCACGTTAGGTGGTCAGTGATGTCAGGACACATAGCTCTCACGTTAGGTTGT
Organism: Radix auricularia; assembly: GCA_002072015.1. Lineage (NCBI taxonomy): Eukaryota > Metazoa > Mollusca > Gastropoda > Lymnaeidae > Radix > Radix auricularia. The sequence goes on along the minus strand of MUZC01000796.1, from coordinate 1,534,099 downwards.
CAGTGATGTTAGGACACATAGCTCACGTTAGGTTGTCAGTGATGTCAGGACACACAGCTCTCACGTTAGGTTGTCAGTGATGTCAGGACACACAGCTCTCACATTAAGTTGTCAGTGATGTCAGGACACATAGCTCTCACGTTAGGTTGTCAGTGATGTCAGGACACACAGCTCTCACGTTAGGTTGTCAGTGATGTCAGGACACATAGCTCTCACGTTAGGTTATTAGTGATTTTAGGACACATAGCTCTAACATTAGGTTGTCAGTGATGTCAGGACACATAGCTCTCACGTTAGGTTGTCAGTGATGTCAGGACACATAGATCTCAGGTTAGGTTGTCACCGATGTCAGGACACATAGCTCTCAGGTTAGGTTGTCAGTGATGTCAGGACGCATAGCTCTAACATTAGGTTGTCAGTGATGTCAGGACACATAGCTCTCACGTTAGGTTGTCAGTGATGTCAGGACACATAGCTCTAACATTAGGTTGTAAGTGATGTCAGGACACATAGCTCTCAGGTTAGGTTGTCAGTGATGTCAGGACACATAGCTCTAACATTAGGTTGTCTGTGATGTCAGGACACATAGCTCTCAGGTTAGATTGTCAGTGATGTCAGGACACATAGCTCTTACGTTAGATTGTCACCGATGTCAGGACACATAGCTCTAACATTAGGTTGTCAGTGATGTCAGGACACATAGCTCTAACATTAGGTTGTCAGTTATGTCAGGACACACAGTTCTCAATTTAGGTTGTCAGTGATGTCAGGACACATAGCTATCACGTTATGTTGTCAGTGATGTCAGGACACATAGTTCTCACGTTAGGTTGTCAGTGATATCAGGACACATAGCTCTCACTTTAGGTTGTCAGTGATGTCAGGACACATAGTTCTAACTTTAGGTTGACAGTGATGTCAGGACACATAGCTCTCACATTAGGTTGTCAGTGATGTCAGGACACATAGCTCTCACGTTAGGTTGTCAAAGATGTCAGGACACATAGCTCTAACATTAGGTTGTCAGTGATGTCAGGACACACAAGCTCTCACTTTAGGTTGTCAGTGATGTCAGGACACATAGCTCTCACTTTATGTTGTCAGTGATGTCAGGACACATAGCACACACATTAGGTTGTCAGTGATGTCAGGACACATAGCTCTAACATTAGGTTGTCAGTGATGTCAGGACACATAGCTCTCAGGTTAGGATGTCAGTGAAGTCAGGACACATAGCTCTCACTTTAGGTTGTCAGTGATGTCAGGACACATAGCTATCACTTTAGGTTGTCAGTGATGTCAGGACACATAGCTCTAACATTAGGTTGTCAGTGATGTCAGGACACATAGATCACGTTAGGTTGTCAGTGATGTCAGAACACATAGCTCTAACATTAGGTTGTCAGTGATGTCAGGACACATAGCTCTAACATTAGGTTGTCAGTGATGTCAGGACACATAGCTCTCACGTTAGGTTGTCAGTTATGTCAGGACACATAGCTCTGACATTAGGTTGTCAGTGATGTCAGGACACATAGCTCTCACGTCAGGTTGTCAGTGATGTCAGGACACATAGTTCTAACATTAGGTTGTCAGTGATGTCAGGACACATAGCTCTTACCTTAGGTTGTCAGTGATGTCAGGACACATAGCTCTCACGTTAGGTTGTCATTGATATAGGACACATAGCTCTCACGTTAGGTTGTCAGTGATGTTAGGACACATAGCTCTAACATTAGGTTGTCAGTGATGTCAGGACACAAAGCTCTCACGTTAGGTTGTCAGTGATGTCAGGACACATAGCTCTTACGTTATGTTGTTAGTGATGTCAGGACACATAGCTCTAACATTAGGTTGTCAGTGATGTCAGGACACATAGCTCTCAGGTTAGATTGTCACCGATGTCAGGACACATAGCTCTCACGTTAGGTTGTCAGTGATGTCAGGACACATAGCTCTTAGGTTAGATTGTCACCGATGTCAGGACACATAGCTCTCAGGTTAGATTGTCACCGATGTCAGGACACATAGCTCTTACGTTAGGTTGCCAGTGATGTCAGGACACATAGCTCTAACATTAGGTTGTCAGTGATGTCAGGACACATAGCTCTCAGGTTAGATGGTCACCGATGTCAGGACACATAGCTCTCACTTTAGGTTGTCAGTGATGTCAGGACACATAGCTCTNATTGAGAACCCTTGAAATATTTAAAATAAAAATTACGCTATTGTATAAATCATTTAGAACCAGTGTATTTTAAAAAGAATAAATAATTTAAAAACTTAAATAAATACATATTATATAAAACATTGAGAACCATTGAAATATTTAAAATAATAAAAAATTTAAAAATCTAACTATTATATAATATATTTAGAACCACTGTTGGATATAATAAAATATTTTAAAAAATCAAATCAATAGTAAATAATTAAATAACAAAATAAAAGAAAACAAAGGGAAATAACTTAATTTTTAATAAACAACTTACGTGTTTGGCGCCAAGCCGCCATCTTGGACGCCATCTTGAACAACAAGTTCAGACATGTTCGCCGCCATCTTGGACGCCATCTTGGTCGCCATCTTGGACACGTTTTTAGACATGTTCGCCGCCATCTTGGTACCACACCCACCGGAAATGACCCCCACCCATAACCGGAAGTAACCACGCCCACCATAACCGGAAATGACCCCAACCATAACCCGGAAGAAACCACGCCCACCACATGTGACGTCATAGACCGGAAATGACGTTTCTGGGGCTGCCCCAGAAAATATAATCGTTTCCGACATTCTATACTACTGGCGTTTATAATGGTTGCCCTGCAAGATTTAAAAAAAATTAAAGCCCCCTTGTCGAAACGGCACGTGGTCGACTGTCCGGTGGTTACACAGTGGCATGATACGAAGGCTAGACAAAGTTGCGACCACGGACCGCCTGTTATGGAGAAGGTAAACAAAGAGATTGTTGGCTGAAAGAATTTAGGTACCTTAAAAAGGATTATCTGAACACATTGCCTTTTATTATCAAATGATATCGGATTGGAGTGGTGCAGGGGTTGGATAGATTTGGCAAGATCTAATATTATTTTTTTTTTAAAAACTAGAAGAAAAAAAAACAATTATTTGCGAAGTAAAAACGAGGGTCGAAACATCCGAGGATCAAAAAGTTCTGTAGTCAAACTGTCTCTGCGCTTCCCACCACAAACCCCCTCAATAAATCGATTGAATCTATGTTTGCTAGTCTCTATCGAGATTTCTGCACAATACATATGACTACAGTAATAACAGTTATAATTTTATTTTGAATTTTTTTTAAAATGTGCATACACTCTTTAAAACACCACACCAACATTTATTTATACAAACCTCCAGTTCATTATTTTATATTGTCCCTTCTCTACAAAAAATCTGCATTATCACAAGCAAAAGAAAAAAGTCGCTATTTTGATACAGTCGCTGTTTTGATACAGTCGCTGTTTTGATACAGTCGCTATTTTGACCATCGCTGTTTTGACCGTCGCTGTTTTGACACAGTCGCTGTTTTGAAGTCGCTGTTATGATCGTCGCTTTTTGACTGTCGCTGTTTTGACCGGATGCGCACTTACTTGATTGGAAATCCGGCAATATTTCCGCCATTTTGTGTCAAAGTTCCCGGTAACTTGACAACCACTTCCGTTTTATTCTTAAGCGCTGCGATGTAAACCTGGCAGACACAAGGGTAACTAGACAGTAGCACAAAGAAGTGAACTTCAATTTTGGTCTTCTATTAACGTAGCAAAAAGTATGTTATTCCGTGCATCTTTACATAATTTTACATACATCCTTATGCCGCTTTGTAATTGTGTTTTTTTTTTAATTTGTAAAAAAAAATGTATTCAAGGCACTGGATGGTCATCTAGACATGTCTGTCAAAACCCATTACCTGATTGTCCAGCTGGGGCCCGTGAGGGGTCATCAGGAAGTAGCCACTGGGGAACACCTGGACAGGCGTGACCAGGGTTTCATAGAAGTCACCATTTAGTTCCTGTTGGAGGACCACTGTGACGTCATGTGTTGCTTGTAGTACGATTACTCCTTTTGAGATTCCTTGGTGAAAAAATGATATTTTTATTTGTAAAAGCGCACACTGAGCAAGGTCAAGAGTCAAGGTCAGAGCCTAGTTCATTACATCAAGAGTGTAAGCGTCTGGTATAAATTAAAGATAAAAATGTAATACGCAAAAACACGCAATGTAATCTATACTGTACAGGTATCGCAATAATATATGTTATCTGAGAGATACATGAATACGTGTCAAGTTTAAAAACACAAACAGAAATATGCAAACATGCCAACAACGCTTTGACCATTAGAAATTGGCGATGACGTAATTTTGAATCCTTTCCATACACATTAGAAGTTCATAAACATACGAGAAGAACACGTTGGGTCACTCCATAAACCCTTTCTATAGCAATATTTAATCTTGGCCAGTTATAGTTTGGTGGTCAATAGTAAAATTGGTGGCCATCGAAACAATGTGTGGTCAATAATCTATTTGGGGGCCCAAAATACAAATTGCTTGACTAACATATTATATTTGGTAGCCTATAATATGTTTTGTGTCCTACAAAATATCGTACAAAAGTTACAATACTATATTTTATAGCCAATAATACAAATTGCAGGCTAATAAAGTATTTCCCGGGCAATAATACAAATTGATGACATATAATTTGCTGGGTGTTAATCAATACAATGGGACGCATATAAATTGTGGTGTGGATGGGAATTATATAATTTTGTAAACACAAGAAACAAAATGCCTTATGAAAATGTATTTCAAATACACGAAATATATCAATATCAAGCATATGAAATATATAAATATCAAATACATGAAATATATAAAAATCAAATACATGAAATATATCAATATCAAATACATGAAATATATCAATATCAAATACATGAAATATATCAATATCACACACATGAAATATATCAATATCAAACACATGAAATATATCAATATCAAATACATGAAATATATCAATATCAAACACATGAAATATATCAATATTAGATACATGAAATATATCAATATCAAATACAGCAAATATATCAATATCAAATACATGAAATATATCAATAACAAATACATGAAATATATCAATATCAAACACATGAATATATCAATATCAAACATATGAAATATATTAATATCAATTACATGAAATATATCAATATCAGATACATGAAATATATCAATATCAGATACATGAAATATATCAATATCAGATAATGAAATATATCAATATAAAATACAGCAAATATATCAATATCAAACACATGAAATATATCAATATCAAATACATGAAATATATCAATATCAAATACATGAAATATATCAATATCAGATACATGAAATATATCAATATCAGATACATGAAATATATCAATATTAGATACATGAAATATATCAATATCAAATACAGCAAATATATCAATATCAAATACATGAAATATATCAAAATCAAACTCATGAAGTATACTAACCTGATAGCTGGTAAAGAGTTAAATGATCTACTCACCTGGTGTGGACGTCACGGCGTTTCGATTGATGCGGAAGACTGAGGTCACGTGATAGGTCACCCTGTCGTGAATCTCAGTGACCTCCCCTGTTGTGAGCCGTTGGATGTAGTACACGTGCACGGTGTTGACCAACTCTCCTGTAGGACATACACAACACCTGACAGGTGAAAACATGACCTTTCAATATAACTAATGATGCGTAGTAAGTTGATGAACGATTAATTACTAGATACGACGCAAGACTTGCGCATACATGGTGCATAGAAAGAGGGGAGGGGGAGTACGCCCACAAAATACAGCACAAAGAAATCAGGACAACGTGAATAAATGTCGGGGAGGGGGAGGAAATCACTGACGTATTGATGGTCTCGAGACATATGCACTGGGGCTAGTTACCTGCTCCCGCCCTGCACCAACCTAGCTTGCAAACCCTAGCCCGTGACTGGCAAACCCTAGCGAGGGTCAGCTATGTCCGAACAAAGGGGAAAAAAGAACGGGCACAAACAAACATATTTGAAAATTTAAATAATTTTTTTCCACTGAGGGTTGAACCCTGCGGTGGTGATAACCACTACACTTCTAGCCACGTGAAGGAACAACGCAACTGAATGCAAGAACCATTGTTGGTCGCGAGATACCCCGGCAATCATTTGGACCCACTTCGCTTGATTGGTCGACCCCGGCAATCATTTGGACCCACTTCGCTTGATTGATCGACCCAGGCAAGAATTCTTTCGTCTTGCTTAATTGTACACTACTGTATCTTGTTCTGGCAAACTATATAGCCTATATAATAATAATAATAATAAAATAATAATACTTTATATAGCGCTGTATCCCAGCAAGGAGCCGGGCTCACAGCGCTTTATATGGAGATAACACTACATATGTTAACTAAATAAACATTCATATCATACTAACTACATAAATGACAATACGTTATACATGAGCTACGTTAATACTTTAAAGAAATGTTGTTTCATTAATTTTCAAAATAAATTTTAAAAAGATGTGTAAGTGCAGTCTTGGATGACTTAGCAGTTGAAATACTACGGATATATANGGGGGGGGGGGACGGAGCAAGACTATGGAATAATCCGACGTTTCGTGTAGATGTACGGGAAGCGGGAAAATCACAAGCGGAAAAGTTTGTCCCTTGAGTGACTCAGGTCTAAGTCAGGGTAGAAGCAAATATTGTATTTCAGTGACTTAAGTAATTTTTGTAGGAACGTCTGCAGATTCGAAAAAAAAGCTAATTAACTTTTAACGGATCAGAAACTCGCATGGTCTTCTATCACTTCTTGGGATACGTGTCTCAGGCCAGCCAGGGATGTGAGGGGTTCAACACAGGGTAACCAGCGTGGGCAATATAAAGACAGGGAAATGTAAGACATGGAGAAATAAGCATGGGATGTGAGGGGTCAAACACAGGGTAACCAGGGTGGGCAATATAAGGACAGGGAAATGTAAGACATGGAGAAATAAGCATGTGATGTGAGGGGTGAAACACAGGGTAACCAGGGTGGGCAATATAAGGACAGGGAAATGTAAGACATGGAGAAAAAAGCATGGGATGTGAGGGGTCAAACACAGGGTTACCAGGGTGGGCAATATAAGGACAGGGAAATGTAAGACATGGAGAAATAAGCATGGGATGTGAGGGGTCAAACACAGGGTAACCAGGATGGGCAATATAAGGACAGGGGATTATTATACCGGGAAACTTAGTCAGGGTGCCGATAGAGTAGCCAGGGTGTCACCGAGTCGAAGCCAGGGTGCCAAGTAGGAGTCTGGGGTGCCGCTAGAACGCAGGTCATTACGCAGACTGACCACCACGTAACTTAACGACGGCCAGATGAGAAAGTGTTGGACTTAAATAAGGAAATGACTAACTGATTTGCGAGTAGTGACGAGTTGTGGCCAGTTGTGGCGAGTTGTGTCGAGTTGTGGCCAGTAGTGGCGAGTTGTGGCCAGTTTTGGCCAGTTGTGGTCAGTTGTGGCGAGTTGTGGCCAGTTGTGGCGAGTTATGGGCAGTTGTGGTGAGTTGTGGCCAGTTGTGGCCAGTTGTGGCGAGTTGTGGCCAGTTGTGGCAAGTTGTGGCCAGTTGTGGCGAGTTGTGGCCAGTTGTGGCGAGTTGTGGCGAGTTGTGGCCAGTTGTAGCCAGTTGTGGCCAGTTGTGGCGAGTTGTGGGCAGTTGTGGTGAGGTGTGGGCAGTTGTGGCCAGTTGTGGCGAGTTGTGGGCAGTTGTTAATACTTTTTACGAGAGTAGGAGTAGAATAAAACATGAACCCCGGCTCAGATCTTCTAAAATAATGCCATTGGGACAAACGTTCAAATCCGAGACTCGCTAGATTCATGCTCACAGCAATGTGAAACTCATCAGGTCAAAAATTAATGTTGTTTTCGTTTTTACCTGTGTAACTATCGCAATCAACTGTTAACTATCTTACTCACCCGTGTTAACTATCGTACTCACCTGTGTTAACTATTGTACTTACCTGTGTTAACTATCTTACTCACCTGTGTTAACTATTGTACTTACCTGTGTTAACTATCTTACTCACCTGTATTACTATCGTACTCACCTGTGTTAACTATCGTAATCACCTTTGTTAACTATCACACTCACCTGTATTAACGCGAATCACCTGAGAGTTGAAACCAGCAATCACGGCGATGAGGTAAGTATTACGGAAGATGTCTGTTGATCAAAAATCAACAAATTTGATTGATCATTTATTGGAAAACTTCTCTACGCATTTCAGTTTGTGAAATCACTCCTTACCATGGCAGTAAGTATAACACATATCATGGGCAGTAAGTATAACACGTACCATGGGCAGTAAGTATAACACATACCATGGGCAGTAAGTATAACACATACCCTGGGCAGTAAGTATAACACATAACATGGCCAGTAAGTATAACATACCATGGGCAGTAAGTATAACACATACCATGGGCAGTAAGTATAACACATACCCTGGGCAGTAAGTAGAAAATATACCCTGGGCAGAAAGTATAACACATACCATGGGCAGTAAATAGAACACATACCCTGGGCAGTAAGTAGAACACATACCATGGGCAGTAAGTATAACACATACCATGGGCAGTAAGTATAACTCATACCCTGGGCAGTAAGTATAACACATACCATGGGCAGTAAGTATAACACATACCCTGGGCAGTAAGTATAACACATACCATGGGCAGTAAGTATAACACATACCATGGGCAGTAAGTATAACACATATCATGGGCAGTAGCCTAAGTATAACACATACCCTGGGCAGTAAGTATAACACATACCATGGGCAGTAAGTATAACACATACCATGGGCAGTAAGTATAACACATACCCTGGGCAGTAAGTATAACACATAACATGGCCAGTAAGTATAACATACCATGGGCAGTAAGTATAATTCATACCATGGGCAGTAAGTATAACACATACCCTGGGCATTAAGTATAACACATACCATGGGCAGTAAGTATAACATACCATGGGCAGTAAGTAAAACACATACCATGGGCAGTAAGTATAACATATACCATGGGCAGTAAGTATAACATACCCTGGGCAGTATGTATAACACATACCCTGGGCAGTAAATATAACACATACCATGGGCAGTAAGTATAACACATACCATGGGCAGTAAGTATAACACATACCATGGGCAGTAGCCTAAGTATAACACATACCCTGGGCAGTAAGTATAACACATACCATGGGCAGTAAGTATAAAACATACCATGGGCAGTAAGTATAACACATACCCTGGGCAGTAAGTATAACACATACCCTGGGCAGTAAGTATAACACATACCTCGGACAGTAAGTATAACACATACCATGGGCAGTAAGTATAACACATACCATGGGCAGTAAGTATAACACATACCTTGGGCAGTAAGTATAACACATACCTCGGAAGTAAGTATAACACATACCATGGGCAGTAAGTATAACACATACCATGGGCAGTAAGTATAACACATACCCTGGGCAGTAAGAAGAAAATATACCCTGGGCAGAAAGTATAACACATACCATGGGCAGTAAGTATAACACATACCATGGGCAGTAAGTATAACACATACCATGGGCAGAAAGTATAACACATACCCTGGGCAGAAAGTATAACACATACCAT
>MUZC01000796.1:1509920-1521124 GCA_002072015.1 Radix auricularia | reverse complement strand
TTGGTTTTTTTAAAAAGTTAAAATAATGCAAATCCGTAGAATGAAGAATTTGCACATCTAATAACTTATTGTTTTGACATCGATAAAGAAAATTTCATTATTGAAACAAAAAAGAAGATCCAGGTTTTTATTGCACTACCGGAAGAGGCATTGTGTTAGAAAAATGGGGGTGGGAGGTGGGGGACCCTTTTATCTATAAAAAAATTTATTCAACTGTGTAGATTCGAAAATTATTTACCAAACACTAAAATTGTAATTTTGCTAAGAACTTTTTCATCAATTGTTATCAGTGTTTGTAGTTGTGAATGGAGCTTCTTATCTTCTTATCTTAGATATACAGACGCTCCTTCTTTGCAGAAGATAATTGCGTCCACAGACCATGAGAGATGTTAGCAAGTGAGGCCACGGCTATAAGGGTTCCACGCATTACCCAGCCACCTAACTATCGTCTAGTTAGGTACCTATTCAGAGTTGGGTGACTCGGGGAAACCTCAGCCCCCGGGAACAAATCCTCACCTTCGCGTGGATTCGAACTCGTGACCATCGGGACGCCAGTCGCGCTACCACTCGACCACCGCGTCCCAAACAGTTCTTCAAACTGAAGTTCATAAAAAATATCTTTTTTTCCACAATGAGTGAGTTAAGACAAACATAATCTTGCAATATTGTCAATAGAACGAGATATTACAAATAATTTGAAATTTTAATAGCATAATGCACGATTTTTTTACTATGAAAGTCAGTAAAGTAAATTTATAAATATGTTTACCTACTAATTTGTGTACAATTTCTTTGTAAAAAATGATTTATCTATAAATAAAAAATAAAAGCATATTAATTGGTACTTTTTGTGGAAAATGTGTTGTCTCGTGGAGAGAGGGCGTGGACCTGAGACCTCAGTAACTTTCGTTTAACCTTTTTTTTTAAAAAAAAAGGATCCTGAATTTTTATAAGTCTGTATTTATAGGTATATCATTTTATGCGGCCTCTTTTATTACTGCTTACATAAATACGGCACGTAATGGTAAAAATGGTTCCAACCTTTAATTCATTTCAATTACAATTATATATTCATGTTTACTTAATTTATGAAAATCCATCAAGAAGACATCCATTAAGGGCTTCACGCTATTTTGATGATTTTTTACCCCTCGTCACACGTCAACATAAACCTTATACACTTCTCCATAATGACGTCACAAATCGTGTCCACCCCTCTCAAAAAAAAAAAACCAAAAAAAAAAACGTATTTTCTAATTGAAAATGAGCATGTTTCAAATCATTTTTTTTGTTGTCATTTAAGTATGTATTTAGTGTAAGTATGCTCTATAATATCGTAACACGCGTGAAGCCCTGTAAAATGTCATTAAATAGTGTCATTATTCAAATATTGAAGTGGAACTTTGGTTTAAAGTGGCGCTTTTTGATATGATCTCTAGTTTATTAAACACTCTCAAATGTGTGAATTCCCCGCCCCACCGCGTGATGTCATATATAGATGGCCTCTAAAAAGGGAGGGAAATGGGAGACCGCCCCGGGCAGAAAATTTCTAGCTACGCCACTGACATTTGTACACTGAAGTTGACATCTTATGTTTGAAAATGTCATGTTGACGATATTTCATTGAAATACTATGTAACCGGAAACTTAAATTTTATTCAAGTGAATATTTTCAGAGACGCAATTCATCAAATTTCTCAAAATCCTTTCACATCCAGTAGCACACAATAGTATGGTAATCATGATCGACGTGGAACATTTTCATGACATTCGTGTGTTATATGGGGGCTTGTTGAGCCTTCTCGTCCATGAGGGACATCTACCGATCATCGCCGGCGTCTGCACTTCCTCCTAGAACATAGGCCACCTACAAGAGCTCTCCTAGGCATCTCTATCCTGGGCCATTTTCTCCAGGATCTTCCATTCATTGCCAATGCCGATGGTGGTGGTGTTCCTGGTAGAGATGATGGTTGTCGGTCTAACAGTTTCCAGATTTTGGCTTTCACTATTAGGAGTCATATTTCCCTCCTCAGAGGATCAATCTTCTCTCAGGACTGAAATGACTTTTGTTGCTCTTTTCGGTGTTTTTGTAACTTTGATTTTTTACACGGCAGGGTTGTTGGCCTTGCGCGCAACCACTTGGGGGGTTGCCCCTCACAGCTCAATGGATATGGGGGCTTACTGGCCATATACTGACCAAATAGGTACGTCGTCCAGATGTCGAACCAACGGTTGAGACGCCATTAGGGTTTCAAGAACACGTTATCAAACTTTTCAGATGGATTTCACCATTGAGAATGGTAACCTTTGCCGGGGGGGGGGAGGTTGGCGGGGGGCGCCGAAGTGATAGCGAGTCGAAGTAGGGAAAATTCCACCCCTCCTTCGGGAGGTCGCATTCGACCTAGTGTCCTGGACACTTCTAGAAGCGATCGCTTCGGGGGAGCTCCTCAGCTTTTACGTCCCCTAGGGGGGGCCAGAGAGCTGAGGGGGTTTTCCGGGAAGCCCCATGAAGAGCGCCGGCTCGGGACAGCTGACTTTTATTCCACTTGTAGGATTTCGGGATGGATTTAACATAAATGCAATGTTTCCACATAGAACATCAGTGATAGAAGACTTAATGAAAAAAACAACTTAATAAGAATTTGTAGTGTTGTAAATGCAATGTGTCTGGAAACCAATTACATTATAATTTAGGTAATCCACATAATCAAAAAAGAAGAGTAAACAAAACATACATAAACACAAATTACTTTACATTTGCGTTTATCCAAGAGGTGACGTTCGTGTTGAATTTGTAGCAGCCGCCCCTGTAGAACTCTGAGCCGGGAAGGTAACTCTCGCAGGGGTCCTCAACATCTGGAGACAGGAGGCCATGGTTTAGACCATCATAGGCTGGTGGTTTGTACTCTGTAGTTAATCTATTTCTGACTGAGAATTGTAACTCGAATCTATCTCGCCACAATTAATGCCGATAGAATTAATCCTAGAAACTTTTTTTTTCATTTATCAACATCCAATTCTTTGCTACCATAACGTAACATGATCTTTATCAACATCCATCGTTTGCAACCACAACGTAACAATCGTTATCAACATCCCATACTTTGCTACCATAACGTAACATGATCTTTATCAACATCCCATCGTTTGCTACCATACCGTAACATGATCTTTATCAACATCCCATCGTTTGCTACCATAATGTAACATGATCTTTATCAACATCCCATACTTTTCTACCATAACGTAACATGATCTTTATCAAAATCCCATCGTTTGCAACCATAACGTAACATGATTTTTATCAATATCCAATACTTTGCTACCATACCGTAACATGATCTTTATCAACATCCCATCGTTTGCTACCATAATGTAACATGATCTTTATCAACATCCCATACTTTTCTACCATAACGTAACATGATCTTTATCAAAATCCCATCGTTTGCAACCATAACGTAACATGATCTTTATCAATATCCAATACTTTGCTACCATAACGTAACATGATCTTTATCAATATCCAATACTTTGCTACCATAATGTAACATGATCTTTATCAACATCCCATACTTTTCTACCATAACGTAACATGATCTTTATCAAAATCCCATTGTTTGCTACCATACCGTAACATGATCTTTATCAACATCCCATCGTTTGCTACGATAACGTAACATGATCTTTATCAATATCCAATACTTTGCTACCATAACGTAACATGATCTTTATCAATATCCAATACTTTGCTACCATAACGTAAGATGATCTTTATCAATATCCAATAATTTGCTACCATAATGTACATGCAAACATTGAACCACTTTCATGCCACGCATCATCACTAATTATTCACTGACACATTTCACAGATGAATCGCCTCTGATCCTTGCAGAGCCTGGTGTCCAGACACATGGTCAAGCTGGAGTTAGCTATCTTGAGGTGTGGCCATGTCAGCACTGAGGTCACCTGATCGGACATGCTGCCCTCTATCCACCATTCAACACCTACAAAAATTTCTAATGCACAATGTTAAATGTCCCAATTTTAGTAACATTCCTTTAAGAATTAATAATGTTGAAAATTATCCCGAAATTTTTTTTGTTTGAAGCACAAGCTTTATAGTCTACTTGCAAAGAAAAACTAGATAATAAACATTAGAAAGGGGAAGGGCTGTTCGTGGGCGTGGCTAAGGCATCTAAAGCGTTTGCAATATGTAGTTAAAACTCACAAGAAAATTATTTTTGTTAAAAATGGGAGAAATTTTAATTGTTGTCATGACTACCAGTTCATGGTCTTTAATAATAATAATGATAATAATAATAATAATAATAATAATGATAATAATAATAATAATAATAATAATAATAATAATAATAATAATAATGAAATTATATATAATAGAAATAATAATTAAAATTTAATACTAATAATAATAATATAAAAATATTAATAACAATTATAGTAATAATCAAATTTTACCTTCAATACTTTTTGCTATGTTGAGGACAAAGTTTAAATGGGCGAATGTCGGCAGGAAAGCCAGTCTGCTTGTTTCGGTTTCACTCGGACACGTTGTCTAACAAAATATGAAAAAAATATATATACAAGTTATTTCTAGAGCCGACGAATATAAACCAGAAATACAAATGATTGATGCTGAGGATTGTAATTTCTTATGTCGAAAATTGTCTATTAAATATTGTAGAGAACCTAGGTTGTTCTTGTGTTTCTATCTCTAACTCTTTCACTCTATTTCTCTAATATTCATACACTTGGTTAATTATTAATCAGTCACTAAAACTCCAAGACAGAATGCACACATAAAGTATGTTTAGTTTCCTTAACTTCGTTAATTATCTTTATTCTATCTACGGTTACATCCCTAACTTTTCTCTATCTCTATCCGTGTTCCTAACTCTGTCCCTATCGCTATCTCCGTCTGTTTCTGTGTGTGTGTGTCCGTGTCCGAGTCCGTGCGTCCCTCTAATACCTTTCAGACTCCGCCCCCAAATCCCACCGTCCGAAGGTCAACTGTCAATCAATCTTTTACCTCCTCTGGATAAGACGGGCTGGGGTGGTTTAACGTAATCTATCACTGGTCACAAATCCCTTTCCCGAGTCGCTCGGTCTGCCATACCCAATGCCTGGTCAGTTCCGTCCATCAAAGCCTTGATTTCCACATCAAACCAGATAACTCCCGAACGTCACATTTGCACCCCTGGCCCTCTTGACTCGCTCGCCAGACCCCGTGGCGCCTAAACCCCGCGGGTCGCCCGCCCTACATTCCCGACAATATAGAGTCGTAAAATATTCTCTCGTCAAATTACAAAGCAATATTTCAATATAGTCGACGTGCCCTTGTATGTATATCAGTACTAACGTGCCCTTGTATGTATATCAGTACTAACGTGCCCTTGTATGTATATCAGTACTATCGTGACATTGTATGTATATCAGTACTAACGTGACCTTGTATGTATATCAGTACTAACGTGCCCTTGAATGTATATCAGTACTAACGTGACCTTGTATGTATATCAGTACTATCGTGACCTTGTATGTATATCAGTATTAACGTGACCTTGTATG
Organism: Radix auricularia; assembly: GCA_002072015.1. NCBI lineage: Eukaryota > Metazoa > Mollusca > Gastropoda > Lymnaeidae > Radix > Radix auricularia. Next base: position 1,515,529 of record MUZC01000796.1, on the reverse strand, counting down.
TATATCAGTACTAACGTGACCTTGTATGTATATCAGTACTATCGTTACCTTGTATGTATATCAGTACTAACGTGACCTTGTATGTATATCAGTACTAACGTGACCTTGTATATATATCATTACTATCGTGCCCTTGTATGTATATCAGTACTAACGTGCCCTTGTATGTATATCAGTACTAACGTGACCTAGTATGTATATCAGTACTATCGTGACCTAGAATGTATATCAGTACTAACGTGACCTTGTATGTATATCAGTACTAACGTGACCTTGTATGTATATCAGTACTATCGTGACCTAGTATGTATATCAGTACTATCGTGACCTAGTATGTATATCAGTACTATCGTGACCTTGTATGTATATCAGTACTAAATAGCCCGTATGTGTATATCAGTATTATCGTGACCTTGTATGTATATCAGTACTATCGTGACCTAGTATGTATATCAGTACTATCGTTACCTAGTATGTATATCAGTACTATCGTGACCTAGTATGTGTATATCAGTACTATCGTGACCTAGTATGTATATCAGTACTATCGTGACCTAGTATGTATATCAGTACTATCGTGACCTAGTATGTATATCAGTACTAGGCCTGTCAACGGGTACCCGGGACCCGGGTACCCGTCGCCATGTGATTACCCGGGTAGTAAAAATCCGCCCGGGTACCCGTGAAAATGTAGCTTCAATGTCTTTATTAACTGAGGCAAAACTTCGGCTCCCATTCGGCTTTTTTTATGTTTACATTGTGGCTCGCGAAACATTTTACCAAATGAAAATGTTTGTTTGAAATATGTGCTCTTAAGTACATTTCAGGAGAAATATCTGTCAACGGGAAATCAAATAAGGTCCGAACAAACTACAATCTATTTTTATTTTTTATACATCTTTTTTCTCTCAACAATAATGCGTACAAGGTTGTCAGTATTTAAAGTTAATAAATTAAATAGTTGCTAACAGTGTAAGATGGGTAAGACGTCGGCCGTGTGGAGGGACTGCATAGAGATGAAAGACGCCCTGTTTGTTTTTGTTCATTGGTGGCTACTGTGTTAAACGAAGTGCATGGAGGGTGGCTACGTAGCATTGTATAGCGGTTAGGACGGGGAAATTTATGCGATGTTTTGAACGGGTAACCGGGCAGCATTTCTCAACAAAATTGACAGCCCTAATCAGTACTATCGTGACCTTGTATGTATGTCAGTACTATCGTGACCTTGTATGTATATCAGTACTATCGTGACCTTGTATGTATATCAGTACTATCGTGACCTTGTATGTATATCAGTACAATCGTGACCTTGTTTGTATATCAGTACTATCGTGACATTGTATGTATATCAGTACTAACGTGACCTTGTATGTATATCAGTAATATTGTGACCTTGTATGTATATCAGCACTAAAGTGCCCGTATGTGTATATCAGTACTATCGTGACCTTGTATTATATCAGTACTATCGTGACCTTGTATGTATATCAGTTCTATTGTGACCTTGTATGTATATCAGTACTATCGTGACCTTGTATGTATATCAGTTATATCGTGACCTTGTATGTATATCAGTACTATCGTGACCTTGTATGTATATCAGTACTATCGTGACCTTGTATGTATATCAGTACTATCGTGACCTTGTATGTATATCAGTACTAAAGTGCCCGTATGTGTATATTAGTACTATTGTGACCTTGTATGTATATCAGTACTATCGTGACCTTGTAAGTATATCAGTACTATCGTGACCTTGTATGTATATCAGTACTAAAGTGCCCGTATGTGTATATCAGTACTATCGTGACCTTGTATGTATATCAGTACTATCGTGACGTTGTATGTATACAAGTACTATCGTGACCTTGTATGTATACCAGTACTAAAGTGCCCGTATGTGTATATCAGTACTATCGTGACCTTGTATTATATCAGTACTATCGTGACCTTGTATGTATACAAGTACTATCGTGACCATGTATGTATATCAGTACTAAAGTGCCCGTATGTGTATATCAGTACTATCGATATACAAAATAATTGAAAGCAATTTTTACGCTAACAAACATTCCATGAGAATTTGTTAGAGGCAAATCTATATTTAAGATAATACTATTCCCGATTGTATTTCCCTTACATCTGGTTTTAGCAAAACTCACTCGATGAAACGAATCATCCTAAAATTGGTTTTTAAATATTTTTTTTAGGATTCGTCCTTAAATGACGTCAAGCGATTTTGTCCGCTTTTTAACACCCCCACCTGGTCAAAAGAAAAACAACTTAGACTCCTCCCCTCCAATTTAAGATTACAATGCTTTGACAACCCCCCCCTCCTGCCAAGAAAGACGTATTTTATAATTGAAAATTAGCAATGTTTGAAATCACATTTTGTCATTTAAGTATGCTTTAGTGTAAGTCTGAACTCTTATATCATAACACGTGAATGGTCATGGAAAACATCTTAAAATAAATTGCAAGCCATCCAATATTTAAGTGGAGCTTTTGTTTAAAGGTGCACGTTTTGATGTGACGTCACATATCTCCAACACCCTCTCCTCCTCGTAACACAACGTCACAAATGCGTGACCCCCCTCCCCCCTAGGTGCGTGACGTCATGTACGGATGGCCCCCTTATGTCCTTTCCAAGTGGGACTAACAAGACATTCCTTTTGGAAATATTTTGTCCCAGTCGTAGGGATACGCAACGTGGCGCTAAGCCCCGAGATCTGTTTTTCTCTTTGTTTTAAGACGTCAACAATAGTTCAAAGTTTTTTTGTTGTTTATTTTGTCACGTCCCTTTGATTAATTAAACATAGCTAATCTAAGTATTGATTTCTTTATGATTGTTAGATCTGAGAAACAAAATTAAATCAATGGTTTATAATTAGCTGTTATCTTCAGGGGCTACCTGTCACGTATCCCATGGCTACCTACCAAACATTTTAAGGCTACCTATCAAACATACCATGGCTACCTACCAAAACATTTCATGGCTACCTACCAAACATTTCATGGCTACCTACCAAACATTCCATGGCTACCTGTCAAACATTTCATGGCTACCTAACAAACATTTCATGGCTACCTAACAAACATTTCATGGCTACCTACCAAACATTTAATGGATAGCTACCAAACTTTCAATTGCTACCTATAAAAAATTCCATGGCTTCCTACCAAACATTTCATGGCTACCTACCAAACATTCCATGGCTACTTACCAAACATTTCATGGCTACCTAACAAACATTTCATAGCTACCTACCAAAAATTTAAGGGCTACCTACCAAACATTTCATGGCTACCTATCAAACAATCCATCACTACCTACCAAACATCCCATGGCTACCTACCAAACATTTCATGGCTACCTATCAAACATCCCATGGCTACCTATCAAACATTTCATGGCTACCTATCAAACATCCCATGGCTACCTACCAAACATTCCATGGCTACCTGTCAAACATTCCATGGCTACCTGTCAAACATTTCATGGCTACCTAACAAACATTTCATGGCTACCTACCAAACATTCCATGGCTACCTGTCAAACATTTCATGGCTACCTGTCAAAAATTTCATGGCTACCAAACAAACATTTCATAGCTACCTACCAAAAATTTAAGGGCTACCTACCAAACATTCCATGGCTACCTATCAAACATTCCATCACTACCTACCAAACATTTCATGGCTACCTATCAAACATCCCATGGCTACCTATCAATCATTTCATGGCTACCTACCAAACTTTTCATGGCTACCTACCAAATATTCCATGGCTACCTATCAAACATTTCATGGCTACCTACCAAACTTTTCATGGCTGCCTACCAAATATTCCATGGCTACCCATCAAACATTTCATGGCTACCTACCAAACTTTTCGTGGCTACCTACCAAATATTCCATGGCTACCTACCAAATATTCCATGGCTACCTACCAAACATTTCATGGCAACCTACCAAATATTCGGATCTTTACTCTGTTTGGCCCCAACCATGAGACAAAACTAATTTTATTTTTAAAAATCTGGGCTACCCCCTTACCTTTGCCTCGTCCCAGCTCAGGGGGTAGCTTGATAGCTTGTAGCAGTAGCCATCGTAGAATGCTGCATCGGGCCAAGCGGAGCACGGGCTTCCTCTAACGTCTGTCAAGGAAAGACAAATGTATTGAGAAGAAACACAGAACTGTCTGACCTTTCGAGAGTCTGACTAAATAGAACTAGCCACATCTCAGAAACAGCGGCCATCGCGACATATAACGATCAAAGTTAGTGTTGGTATCTGTAGAACTAATAAAGTTATTTTTTCCACGGATTTCAGTGGAAACTTATTCACAGACATTCGAAATAAAGAACCGTATTGTAGTACATCATGAGAAATGTAACAAAACACCAAAAAATGCAGTAAATCACCGGAAATGTACTACACCACCGGAAGCATCATGTAGAATGTACTAGATCTATATCATAAAAAATGTACTATATCACAAAGAATGAACTATATCGCAAATAATGTAGTACATCACAAAGAATGTACTATATCACAAAGAATGTACTACATCACAAAGAATGTACTAAATCATAAAGAATTTACTATATCACAAAGAATGTGCTGTACTATATCACAAAGAATGTACTATATCATAAAAAATGTACTACATCACAAAGAATGTACTATCTCACGAGGAATGTACTGCATCACAAAGAATGTACTATATCACAAAGAATGTACTACATCACAAAGAATGTACTAAATCACAAACAATGTACTACATCAAAAAAAAATGTACTATATCACAAAGAATGTACTATATCACAAAGAATGTACTACATCACAAAGAATGTACTACATCACAAAGAATGTACTACATCACAAAGAATGTACTACATCACGAAGAATGTACTACATCACAAAGAATGTACTATATCACTAGGAATGTAGTGGACTAGATACCACATTAACTTACCAGTAACCACATACATCAGCGCTGAGATCGTAAGACTCAAAGCGCTGTAATACATTGTCATCAAAGAACGACTCCAAGCGACAGAATACATATGCAGTTATCCACCAAGTTGCAAGTAAATACCGATGTATATCTAGTTACAGTGACTTGGATATGACGTCACACTTGTTTCATTTCATTCTGAGTTTCTTTTTTAAATGTCAAGTGTTTTTTTTTTGTTTTGTTGTCTCGTTTGTTTCTTTAAATCAGGGGTCTCCAAACTACGGCCCGCGGGCCAGTTGCGGCCCGCGAGGTCCTCTCATCCGGCCCCTGGAGACCTTCTAATCTAAGAAAAAAAGATGTTATTTGTACCTTATTTTAAAACAAAACTGTGTGTAATCGGCCCCCAAACTTCTGCTTGACAGTTAATGCGGCCCTCTGGCAGAAAAGTTTGGAGGACCGCTGCTTTAAATCATTGCCCGAGCGACCATTGCTTGATATTCTTTGAACAAAATGTCTCGCATCACCAGTTTTGTCTTGCCAGCGGTTCTTAAAGTATGTTGCCCAAACCCCTCCCCGGCAAGTTAAAAAGCTTGATGGGCTCTGAGGGTTTTTTTTTTAAATAGTCCTTAAGTTTATCGGGGGTGGGAGG
>MUZC01000796.1:1430299-1468327 GCA_002072015.1 Radix auricularia | reverse complement strand
CAAGCCACAATTTTCACAAATATTATCTGACTAAAAATATCCTATTCGTCTTTAACTAATTTCATGCTTAGACTATAAATGAAATGTGTGTTTTCTTAGAAGCAAAGGAATCATGTGGAAAGATATTCTTTTCATGTTTTGATTCACGTGAAAAAAAAGTGAGCCTTGCCCGTTAGATTTTTTAAACTGTTAACATTTGTTATTCTGATAGAGTATATAGCATGCGTTATTAAAGGGGTTCGAGCATGGTGAAAAAAAAGCCATCAATCGTTCTGAATGGAAGGATGTTTAGCAGGCCAGGGCCCTACATTGGCTGTAGCTGGAAGGATGTGGTTGAGCAGGCCAGGGCCCTACATTGGCTGTAGCTGGAAGGATGTGGGGGAGCAAGCCAGGGCCCTACATTGGCTTTAGAGCCAAGGATTTTAATGATGATGCTATATAAAAGCAGAAATACCAAAATTGATGGGTAATATTTAAATTAATACTTTTTTTTTCTCGACACACATATCGTTGTTTTTAATGAGAAGGTGTTTGATTTATCACTACCCTAATTTCTTGATGCGTTTACATTCATTTTTAAGGAGAATTTGAGACACAAAACCAAACAAAGTTATTCTTATTGTGCCTAACCCGTAGCGTAGCACGGGTATTTTGCTCGTATATATATATATATATATAAAACACCACTTTATTTTCTATTTGAAAATAAGTATGTTTCAAATCACTTTTTTGTCATTTTAGTATCTATGTAGTGTAGGTCTACATTGTATTATCGTAACACGCGTGAAGCTATGTAAAAGACATTATATAAACTGTACGCCAGTGATTCTCAAACGTTTTCGTATCAGACGACCGGCAAGAATTTTTCCAATTCACCAGGTACCATTGCATTCTTTTCCCGTTTTGACATGATTTTCTCTGTACTGATTTGATAGTAAAGTGAGCAACTACACAGCTTAAATAAAGCCTTATAAGATTAAGTATGAATTCGGCTTGTTTTATATATTACATTTTTTAAAAAATGTTTAGTTGCCAAGGCATAGCAAGACAGCTAACGAACAATGCAGCGGTAATGTCAAAAACAATTTGATGTGATTAACCATCACGATTAAGCTCGCGAATATGACTATTGATATTACAAGGATCATTGCAATGTTGATAGACCTAGGATATATAGATACAAGACAATTCCTCAAATTGATTTCGATCTTCTAATGACAGTTTTCCTGCTAAATATATGCACATCAAAGGCATTTGATTTATCACATTGATATCACATCTCATGTTTTCAAAAAAGTATTAGGCATGCGCTGGAAGAGGAAAATGGCCAATACTGTACGAACCCCACATTTGGGCAGGAAAGTACGGTGTAATTCTTGCAAGTTGAAGACTGAAAAAATACTATGACATTATTAAAATATCCAATATTATCATAACTTTTTACTCCGCTCACAAGTTTTTTGTTGTTTTTTTTCAATTCTTTTTTCTTCAGGATTTCACGTACGTCACACAACAGTTGTAAATAAAATGTCACCAATGGACAAGGCGTGTAAATTGTTGCATTCTCTTGTGGAATTTATAAACTAGTGAAAAATACATGGCTACCCCTGTCGTACTGTTTAACCAAGGGGTCGGTAAACAGCGATAAATTATCTCATTTGGGGTAAAAAGGGAACTCTTGGGGGTAATGCTGAATCATTGTGGGCATAGAAAATTTGCTAGAATCCGCTTTTATTGGGTTAACAGTAATGTTAACATAAACTTTTATAATTTTAATATTTAGGTATCCTATTGAACGGGTCTGTTTTTTTCAAACCGTTTAACCGGCCCTCAAAAAACGAAATGTGTTAACATCCTTAGATTATATTTTATTTTAATGCATAAAAATTAAACATTGACTATAAATCATTACTGTTAACTTTTTTGTTTATAAAAAAAGTTATTTAAAAATAATATTTTTAAAATGCATTTTTAAAAAACTCCCTCAATTGACTGACGGGCATCCCGTAAGATAGAGGTCGGCGAACAGGGGTAAATTACCACGTCTGGGGTCAAAAGGGAATTTTTGGGGGTAATGCAGACTCATTTGGGACATATAACATCCACTACACTACACTAGATATATTCAAATACGTCATGTGTACGTGTTCGCTTGGAACATATGCCCACTATTGAACCGGTTCCTTCCAGAAAATGCATTTGTTAAATTTGTCATCTATGTAAATGTCTTATTCACGTGCTATATACGAAGACATCCAAATCCAACCTACTTTCATTTATATTGACACGAGTGACAATATTCTTAATCAACATGACTTGACTGTATCAAGTATTCTTTCTGTCATATTTAAAATTAATGCCTTAAAAACTGAGTTCAGAAGAAAGTGGTTTTGTGCTCCTCTCGAATTGCGATGTCGAGAATTGGATGCATTCAATGAAGTTAATGAATACTTTGGACTAATTTTAAATGGACACATTTATTATTATATTTAGAATAACCAGAGGCGTTTGACCAAAAACCAATCGAAAAATTATATCAAACTTATAACGTTTATAATTCTATCAAATAGATTCCCCTCCCCCACCCACCCGCCAAATGGATATTCCGTGTCGTTTTGACTTAAAATATCTTCATATAATCCTATTTAGATATTTTTTAGACAATTGTCTGGTTTGTAAAACTCACTAGTTGCAGTTTCGGTGGGGGGGGGGGGGATTACCGACAAAAAAATAGTTCGCAGACTCCTGTCACGAGTAAACCAAACGAAGATGCGGTTACATCAAAAACGCTTAATGTCAACGTGAAACGACGCAGGGTAACACTTTTGTGTGTTCTCTTGTGGGTTCTCAAACTTAAGTATTATAACTATATTTAATTTTCGTGTCTTGATAACTTACGCCAACCGGCGTCTGATGGCCTATCGACCGGCACTTTGAGAAGCACTGAATAAAAAAAGTCATTAAATAAATTTTAAGTGACCAAATATTTCAGTGGAAGTTTTATTTAAAGTTACCCTTTAGATGTGACGTCACATTTCTTCAACCCCCCTCCCTCCCCCACGTCACGNCCCCTCCCCCCCCCCAGGTGCGTGACATCATTTATGGACGGCCCCAAAAGAGTATTGGCGTCACTAATTGGAAGTAGGATAACAGCATTTTTGTGAAAGTGAACCAAATCCCTTATTATGCACTGTAATTACACTGACGCGATTTCACGCAGTTATCGCTCACCGCCCGTTGCTTTGGTAACGTTGCTGACAAAGTTCAAGTGATCCATTGTTGGAAGTAACGCAAGTCTGCTTGTCTCTGTTTCGCTCTCACATAGTGACTGAGAAGTAAATAAAAACACTTTTTGTGAAAATGTAAATAAATAATTTAAAAACTAAAAACCGAAGAGCTTTTATGGCAAGATTTGTATTTTTTTTTTAAACTTTTCCCCAGACTGAAAATTATTTCAGTGACTGAGTTAACATTTGTAGTTGTGGCAACATGTACATTTGTACACATATCTATATTGTAGGCGCATAGTTTCGTCTTGTTTTCTTGAAAAAGAAATAACTTTCGGAACCGAACAAAGAAAATTGAAGTCTTTTGAGAAAACGAAGTGACTTTGTGAATGTGTTTATAAATTTTACAATTACTTTAATTGCAACATTTTTACCTAGAAAATTGCGAGGTTATTAGTTTTAAAAATTTTAAGAACAAAGAATATGGTTGAAAAGGTTGGGGCGGGGAGGAGGGCAATCAGTGGCGATCCCTTCTCACCTGTGCATCCTCCCAGCTGGTGGTTATGTCTGACAGTTTGTAGCAGTAGTTCTCAAAATATTTGGAACCAGGCCAGAACGAGCATGGGTCGCCAGCGCCATCTATGGGTAAATTTAATGAAGATCAGGGAAAAGTGGTAATTAAAGGTGTTTTAAGTGGTTAAAGGTGGTAAGGGGGTTTCAAGTTGATAATGTTGGTTATATGTGGTCTGTCGAGAAGGGGTGACCTCTACGTGGTTCGACAGACGAGTAGGGTTGTGGAGCAGACCGCGACCTTAAACCGACAAACCCCTGGCTTGGACAGCCGAAGGCCATTGTTAGGTGTTAGGTGCTAGTCACACATGATTACAGTCGCTGTACGGATCTTAGGCAAAGCATTTAGATGCAATGCAGATGATGAAGACCAAAGTACCCGTTGAGGGTCGGGTTACCCCGAAGCGACCGTTTCGTCCCCCTCAATTAACTAGCAACGCTGTTGAGCGGTGCCGGTTTAGGGCCAGGAGCGCCAGTACGGAATAGCAAAAGGTACCGCTAGGAAACGCTTTTGGTCGCCAGCTCTGAGGAAACCTTCCGGTGGGGGTTAAACCCTGGGTAGGTCAGTGATGATCCCACGCTTTGCGGCGATCTAAACTATAGAGACTCGTAAGCTTTGCCGTGGTGGCGCCAAAGTGATACTCTGTTGATAGCGAGTCACAGTAGGGAATTCCACACCTCCATTGGGAGGCACACTTAAGTGGGAGGCGTTTTCGACCTAGTGTCCTGGACGCCCAGGCGGCCGCTTGTAGCAGCGAGGGGGGCGGGGGGGGGGGGGGGGGGGGGGGGGGGGGGCTTCTCAGTCTTTACGTCCCTTAGGGGGCCAGAGGGCTGAGGGGGTTTTCCGGGAAGCCCCATGAAGAGCGCAGGCTCGGGACTGCTGATTTCTTCCACGTGTAGGATTTTCAGTTATATGTGGTTCAAGATGGTTCAAGATGGTTCAAGATGGTTAATAGCTCTTAAAAGGAAGATAAGAGTCGTTAGAAATCGTTAAAAGTGGCTAAACTTGGATAAATTTCGTTAAAAATGGTACGCCCAGCCTTTAGGATCATAACATACCAATGTCTCACTATCCCTTGCTTTTTATGAAAACATTGAGCTTGCACCATGTATCCGATTACCGAATACAGTAGCTTGAGAATAGTCTCAATATTCAGTTGTATTTTAGTTCTATTTTACAATGAAAACTTAAAAAAAAGAAAAGAAAAATCTATAACCCAAAATATCTGCACTAAACCTCTTAATTTTACTTAAACTTTTATACAGCGCAAAAAAATTACTTTATACCATAACATTTTAAAGTCTTTTTGTGTTAGATTTTAATACTTTCTTTTTCGGAATTAATGCAGGAGTCAAAATTAATATCAGAACACTTCTTTCGTTCTTCAAAAAACTTGTTTTTTTAAATCTATATTTTCAAAATACCTATATACTCTTCTAAAGCCAACCATTTTTTTGGAGAAAATATATGGGGAAAGATTTGGGGGACGGGGGTCGGCTTACGAGCGGGTCATAGGTAATTTATGCATGTACATTGAATAAAAGGTGTTGTTTTTGTAGAGTGTAGATCATCAAGGTCCTTGTCTACATTCTAGAAGATTCGACTGTTCTACCAGAAGCTATAAAATAATATAAAACATCTGCACTTTCCTTTTTTACTCATATGATTTATTTTTGTTAATTTTTTAAACAATAAACTGTTTTACAAATTTTTGTTTTCATAAAAGAATTTTAAAGTACGCGATTTCGCAACTTTTTACACTCACCCAAAACTAAAATTAAAAATAAAAAAAACGGTTACTCGGTAACGCTTGTCTAACAAAGAGCCCAAACACAAAGATATGTAGTACAACGTAAACAATCATTTGTGATCAAATTTAGTTTGTAGTATAAAGAAAGTGTACCATTTTGTTTACGCTTTGCGATTATTTTTTGGAGTCGGCTTACACACTTTCAATACTAGTCTCTCCCAAGAGAGACGTCTCGGCTTATGAAAGATCGGCCTATAAAACGAGTATGTACGGTACCTAAAATTTTGGCAAACATTGAAAACCAAACTCACAGGTGACGAGCCACAACAGCAACAACTGGTAGTAGAGATGTGACGTGTCTCTCATCACTGGTTGCGGCTACTGACCACAGAAGAAAGCGTCTGCCTGAGTTGCGTCATCACTTTGAGATGATGTAAGATCGATTGCACGATCGCGTGCCAATCACTTGGCTGAATGAACGATACGATGTCTTGTGAGCCTGCTAGTTGTTGTTGTTGGGGGTGATGGTGGTTGTAGTGGTGGTGTGTTGGTGGTTGTTGTGGTGGTTGTGGTTGTGGTGGTGGTTGTGGTTGTGTTGGGGGTTGTGGTGGTGGTGGTGGGGTCTACAACCCCTTACACATCAGATCTGAGGTGTCAACATTCAGTGTTGTATAAATTATGTACATATACAATGTCTCCACTTGCAATGTTTATATGTTGTTTTGTTTTCTTATAATGTTCATACGTTGTCTTCACTTCATGTATGAATGTATATACGTTGTCTTCACCTCATGTATGAATGTATGTACGTTGTCTTCACTTCATGTATGAATGTATATACGTTGTCTTCACTTCATGTATGAATGTATATACGTTGTCTTCACTTCATGTATGAATGTATATACGTTGTCTTCATATTTTTAAATTATTTTTTATTCACATAATCTCTATTTGTTTCGAGATTCTCGGGGTTCTAATTATTCCATTAGTACATTATCGGGCTTGGTAGACTCTGGCGGCGCCCATCCCTCTCCAGGTCAGGTGAGGACTTTCTTACCGTTTGTCATTTCTCAACATTTTTATAATTACAATGTTTATATGTTGTATTCACATACAATGTTTATATGTTGTTTTCACGCACAATGTTTATACGTTGTCTTCATATAGTATGTACGATGCTTATATTTTGTCTTGGCATACAATGTTTATTTATTCTTTTCGTGTACCAAGTTCATATGTTGTATTCATATGCTATGCGAACATGCTGTTTTCACATATAAAGTTTATATGGAATTTTACATACAATGTTTATATGTTGTCTTCATTTCATTTACAGTGTTTATATGTTGTCTTCACATATATGTTTGTATTTATCTTTAACGTACAATCTTTATATGTTTTCTTCTCTTAATGTACAATGCTTATATGTTGTATTCATATACAATGTTGATATGCTGTCCCCATATACAATGTTTATATCTTATCTTTACAAAGAATGTGTGTATTTTGTTTTCACACACAATGTCTATGACGATAAAGTCATCCATATATAAAACGCTTTAATTTATTTCGATTTTGTGTGTGTCCGTGCAAGTAACTCTTTTCATCTTCGCCCTCCTTTGTTGACTCACTGACTGTACCATTCCTACTAATCCCTGGGGCACATAAGTCACAACAAAGAGATTATCAATAATCTGATCAGTGAGACCAGATCGATATCTGGTATCAATGGACGTTCAAGGAAATTATTTACTTACTTTCCTACCCTAAAGGCTAATTTATAAGACTGCACTTTACTCTCTACTGAGGTACCTCAATAGATCGTATTGTACTCTATTTGAAGGTTAGCCAATAGACTGTACTGTACTCTCTATTGAGGTAACTCAATGGTGGTAAGATACAGCATACTCAAACAAATTGTGTAATGAAAACAATAAATTTGAGCATTATTATTAACCTAACACTAACACGACGTCAAACAATTCAGCTAATGCTTTCATCAGTACAATAAACATAAAATACGTACTTCCGTAGGTGATACAATTATATTAGGATTATTAATGCATGCTATATCATATGATGGTTGTAAGGAAGGGGGATAGGCACACACCCAAGGAATGACACTGGATATATGCTTTATGTTATACAAATAGTTTGGTTACAGTGAAAACTACGAGAAAAGGATTCTACAGTTTGGTAAAATTATGGTTTTGGTTAATTCCATATGCAGCTAACAATATTTTATTTTTGTCAGCATAAGAAATTCATAGAAAGAACATTTTCAGTGTTTGAGAATACATTATTTTTTCCCCTTTAGCGCACTGAAATATAATCAGGATGATCAAAATGTCTTTTTAAAAACAATTTTTAAATTTATTACTTGCCCTTGGCTGTTTCCCTGGCCGCAGTCTGGTACAAACAATGTTAATGTTAACAGAACAAAGTTTTATGGTAGCCTGGGGAGCAGAGTAATGTCTTGGCAGGGGCGTCACCAAGGGTATGTGTGGGTGTGGGCCGCACTGGGTGACACCATCACAATTTAATGACGACACCAAAAATGTAAAATTATGTTCGTTACCGTTGTTTGCAACTGGCAGACTCAGTGAAAGTCTAAGGGGTAAGTCGTGAGTGGGTGACACCATGAGCACCCGCACCTGGTGACACCAGTCATATTTCCGCCTCTGTCTCTTGGTAATAATGTCGCTCAAAGAATAACTCATTCATTTATGGAATCAACATTCTGAATTATATAATACAGGGCAAACTTTTTATTGCCCATTGTTTTCATTGTTTTCCTACTTGTGCCAATATGTGCCAAGGCTGAAAAGCGTGTCGTTTTTGAACTATTAGACTTTTAGCCTAAATATTTAAAATCAAATCATAGGCGTAGTATGTGGCGGATTAAGGGGGGGCTGAATGGGCTTAAGCCAGGGGCCCCCGGTAGTTTGGGGGTCCCAAAACTTTTTATATTTTAGAATAAAGGTGTACAAATGTTTGAATGTAATGCAAGCGGTGTCGGGTTCAATTCCCAGCAGTGGAATGTAAAACTTTTCTTTTCACACTTACTTGTAACATACCGTGAACACTTCAAGAAGTTATTTCTTCGTGTTCGTTTTTTAAAATCATTATTAATATTTAGTTACACTACAGTCTTATATTAGCTGTTAACAATAATTTTATTTTAAGGGACGCTGGCTGTATTGCAGCCCGGGGCCCCGTGCAGTCTTAATCCGCCCCTGGGCGTAGGCAGTATGGGTGACACCGAGGAAGTGCCAAGAAAAAAAGGGGCTTCACTTTTGGAAATATTGCCATGCCACACTATTGGAATAAACAATAGTATGCCATCTGGATTTCGCGCCGTACCATTTTTTTTTTCATTTCTATTTCTAAGAATTTTTTTAATCAGCTCAGTCGTGGGTAAACTACACTAAACTTTCAAGTCAGCTCATTACTTCTGTGTTAAACTACACTAAACTTTCACGTCAGTTCTTTACTTTTGTATTAAACTCAACATTGTGAGTGTTGCATGATGTTAGAAACCTAAACAATATGGACATACGACTGATTACACGTCAAGATTATATAACATGGACATGCGATTGATTACACGTCAAGATTATACAACATGGACATGCGATTGATTACACGTCAAGATTATACAACATGGACATACGACTGATTACACGTCAAGATTATACAACATGGACATACGACTGATTACACGTCAAGATTATACTACATGGACATACGACTCATTACACGTCAAGATTATCGTGGTTATTGACCGGTCTTTTATAATTGTATTTACCTTACATTACTTTGTCATAAAACAACCTTTGACAACTGACATTTTAAAAACTGACTTTGTCATAGAACCTTTGAAAACTGACAGCACAGTTGAGATGAAGGTATGCAAGTTTTTCTCATTTGGAAAATTGAGTTTTTTCACGTCACTTTACCCCCCCTTCCCCCGTCCCCCACATACTTCGACGCAGATGCTAGAAGCCGTCTGCCCCCCTCCTTCAATTAAAACTAAAAGATAAATTTAACATGTGAGCCTTATTACAATCTACTAGCTAAATCCCCAGGGGCCCCCCCAGCCCAGCTGTCAATATTACATGAAGACTTGCCCCTGGACAACATCCCAACGACATCGTCTGCTTGCCAGTCAATGCTGAACTTACGCCCACAAGGGGCAACTCAACAAAATCGGTTTAACAAGGTCAAGGTCCAATCATGATAATTAGCTGTTCAACAAATGCCCCCCCCCCTCAAATATTTATTAGATGTTTTGCTTCATTGTCAGCGTTAGAATGTCGAATTTATTGGACAACTGGAAGCTTTTGAAAGTTTTTTTTTTATTGTTTGTTTGCCTTAATGTCTCGTGCTCATTTCACTAGAGGGAAGATTCTTTACTGTAGAATATTTAATGTTGTCAAGGGCAACGCCATTAGTTATATCACTAGACCTAGAGATCCCAGGGGACAGATTAGCCAAGAGCAGAGTATCAATTATAGATAAGGCAAATAACTCTAACTTGGGAATACAGCAGCCCAAAAGACCAGAGGCGTTGCTAGGGTGGTGCGGTGGGGGCGGGCCACCCCGGTTGACACCATCAGGGGGTTGACACCAGACAGTAAAATTCTATATATTCGCGTTATTCGGCACTGGAAAACTCGGAGGAGTTCTATGGGTTAAATCATGACGGGGTGACTCCAGGAGCTACCGCCCCGGGTGACACCATGAGCTACCGCCTCGGGTGACACCAACCCTAGTGACGCCTCTGACAAAGACAATCTGATACAACTCTAAGATTGACATAGGGATAAAAAAAAATATTTTTGCAAGAAAAAACACATACAAATTCTCGTTCTTCACTGCCGGAATTCGGGCGTGGAATGGGTAGCCTCAAGGAAAATCAATTGTTAACACATTTACAACTGTGATAAAAATGTACAACTTATAAAATTTAACATAAGATGTGAAGCAGTTTACTTTATTTGAAATACTTTATTTTGATGCCAAAATCTATCTTATCTGTTACAGAAGCTCCTTCTATACGGAAGATTATTGCGTCCTTCGATTATCTATGATTTATGTTTAGTCCTGCATTCTTATTAGAGTTTTAAATGATGATCAAACGTTGGCTTTCCTGGCTCCTTCAGGCAACCCATACACGCCCTTACTCCGAACGAGAAGAAAGAAAACTTGTATGGCTAAATCCATGTGCACCAAGACTATGTAAAATTTGTTGTAACTGTAAGTAGCGATGCTTCATTTTATCAATTTTTTTAAATTGCTATTCTCATAGTTTTTTTTATATTTATTACTGTAATTTAATGTTTGTTAATCGAATTAAACGCAAATAATTCAAGTTTATGATATAGTTATAAGTTATATTTAATCAAACTATTTAACTAAAGTAAGTGTTTTAGTTTACAATTCTACACTTTCTAGTTTATTATTTAGTTATATTTAATCAAAATTTTAACTAAAATGTTTCAGTTCAGAATCATATCATATTTATTCAGGTTTATGATTTATTTATGTTTAATCAAAATATATAGATATAATTCTCTTCATGGTTCAACCATGCCGGACACCGAGCTGTCTTCCTGCCCCACCGACCAATCAGCTTGCAAGAAAAGGTAATGTGAGGGTCACCGAGACCAACAATTCGTTCAATTAAGGTCAAGTACTTTGTTCTTTCAGAACAACAGAATAGCATGTTTTTCGTTGTGTAGTGGTTGTTACATTCGCCTAACACGCGGAAGGTGTTAGGTTCAAGCCCCAGCGAAGACATGATTTTTTTTTAATTTTCAAAAACGTTGGTGTTTTTTGCCTGTTCATTTCCCACTTTCTTCGCAACACGACTGTTAGCTTTGTTCATCGACATTGGCATAATAACTTTGTGCTCTTCGTTGTGCTCGGTGACATAAAATTAGTCACACACTCTCCTCAACAATTACTTTTGTTGTATACAACAATTAAATGTTGCTCTCTCCAGAGTTTCTTCTTTTCATTCACTCAGTCGTTTGCCCAAACCAACCCCATTTGGACAACTATGTTTTTCAGGAAGTCTTCACCCGTCACTAAATCATTAGCGGCGTATGCTACGACGCGGGTCAGCTATTAGTTTATATTTGGCAAGGTGGGTCGGCAAGTAGCTAACCGCAGAGCACTTGTTTCCATAACAACAATGCGTCGGCAGTTATCCCCGCCGCCAAGGTTCATTCGCTTTGTTCTGATTTCTTCTTGATGTAGTTTGTGTCTGTTCACCCCACCCTTTGATTGAAATATTTATGAGCAACTCTACGGCGTATGCTACGCCGCGGGCATCTGGTGTTAAATAATTTGATTCGTTATGGATAATTTCTCAAATAATCGTTACGTTTTTTAACGATTAATTTTTTTAACGATTAATTTGCCTACCACTTATAATGTACAGAAAGTCACAAAGTAAAATATTTCGGTCGAAAAATATAAACTAATTTCCGGGCGATTGCACGAACATTTTGGTTTTAAACTCTTGACTGACGTGGCTGTTCAAAATGTTGATAAAAGGTATGTGTCCATTGAGAGAAATCGTTTGCTTACCATGCAATGTTCACTCTAAATCTAAGATTCGTTGGTCCGTGTGCAAAGTTAAAAAAAAAAATTAAATTAAAAATAATTTTCATGTGCAAAGTTGCACAACGTCCAATTTTTTGTGCAACATTTTACAAAATTTGCTGCGCGGTGATTCTTAACTCTAGTGGGCGGCGTTCAAATATCTGCGCAGCCGCGCTGCATAAAAGGAAATATTTCTACCATGGTCCCGACACTTCGCTTACATATTACCTGCAAACCAAACAATAACCACAGTATCTGAAATTTTAGCAGAGACAATCAAAAGGTATTGGAACGATTTTTCAGCTTGGCTGGTTCTATTGTCAATTGGAACCACTCATTACTTGAGACTTCAACAAAATATTGTCAATATATTTGTTTGCTTGCGTGGTTGGTTAAAAGATGACATATGAATGAGACATTCTAGTATTATTTCGATTTTTGATAAGTACGTTTAATACATGATTAAATGTTACTTATGAGTAGGGCTGCGGAAATTATCGATTAATTTCTCGATTAATCGGTAAAACGTTTATATCGATTAAATTTATTTTAATCGATAAAATAGAGATTAAAATTAAAGAAAATGTTTTAAACAATTTTTTCGATTAGTTAATAAATAAGTAATTATTAATAATTAATACAATTTTTTTTAAAATTATGTACAAACTTCTGCATTTAAAAAAAAGAATTAAAAAAAAAAAAAATTTTAAAGTGTAAACTTGAAAATAAGTTGTTGTTATAAAGAAAATGATTTAAAATACTAAACATTGTTTTTACTGAATTAACAATACCAAATATTAAATTCATTGAAATTAAATTGATTTACGTATATTTAAATACATCTCATTAAAATATTGTTTTTATTGCATACTAAATTATGGGCATTTGAAAAATGCGATAAAAGGGTGAAGGAAAACATCATAGTGTAAAAGTGATTATGAGGTCTTAGAAAAAATTCATAACTTTTGAACAACTTGGGATAAAAAGATGATCTTTATGTTTTTGTTAATCATAAAACAATTTCTATACAGCTGTATTATTTTTATTTTTTTAAAAATTAACTTGCAATTTCCATCCAAGTGCCAAACTTAATGCGTTATTTAATTTACCTTTATTGCTATGTGTTAAAAATTTATATATATTTTTTATTTTTTATTTTTTATTTTATTTTATTTTTTTTAAATGTATAGTTAAATATTAAGTTAAACTAAATTTTGTAATATGTTAATTAAAAATTCTTATTCTTTACATANTATATATACATATACACTAGCAGACCCGGTCGTGCATTGCAACGATCTCAGTAAAGATGATTATTTAAGAATCCAATGAGTGATATGTTTTAAAATCAATTATCTATGCCCGAAACCTACACGGAAGTAAGAAAAAAGTCCAAGTTTCCTAGCAAATAGATAGATAAATAGCTTAATAATTTAAAAGCTAAAAAAATGAGAAAAAAACGCTATATTAAGGGGCCGGGCTCTAAAATGAGTGATAATTTATTATTTTTTTAATTGTCATTGTACGCAAGCTTTGTTTCTCAAAATCGTGTAAAATTTATTGGGGAATTAAATTATTAACGTGCATTACTAAAACATTTGAGTACGCCTGCCCCGAGGGAATGGACATTAAGAGTTCAGTTTCCTATTGTTATTATTTATAGGCTCTTGAGTTTTTATGTACTAAGATTGGCAAGATCTTGTATTTTCTCAGTAAATTAAGCTAACACTAATTTTTGTAAAGGTAATATAAAGGAAAAAAACGAGATTTAGGGGCCCCTGTGCCCATTCTGCGCAAGATGTCAATTTCAAATAGCTGTTCGTTTTAATTCAGTTTCATCATTGATATATTCCTCTTGATCTAGATTGTTAAAATTGAATGGGGAAAATATCTTAAGCATATACCAAAAACAGAAATTCGGGGCCCCCGGCCAGAAAGTAAATTACATTATAAGTTTAGTGCCCTGTAGCATTTTAATATGGGCTACCAAGATTTTGTTAACACATTTTGGTTAAGACAATTCTTTTACACAAAACCTAACGCATAAATTAATTAAAGATTAAAAATGACACGATGTGGCCCATTAAGTGCTAGATGTAAAGTTGAAAACACCTGTTCATTTTAATTTGCATGATAAAGGATAAATTTGTCATTATTTGTCAAGATCGTTAATTAAAAATTGAATGGACAAAATCTCTTAAACATTAACCACCTCCCCCCACCCTTAAAAAAAGACAATTGGCACCCTCGGCCCCGAAGGAATGGTCAGTAAAAAATCAGGACCTTATAGTATTATAGTATTTTAATATTGGCTATTAAGTTTTTGTATACAAAATTTGGATAAGATCCATCAATTTACCAAGTAGTTAGCGCTCAAACTATTTTTATATAGCTCATATAAGCAAAAAAATGACATTATGGGCCACCGGGGCCCCATTTGTGTTTAATTGAGGAAGAAAGTTACCTGTTAACTTCCTGGGAGTGTGCCCAAGAGTCTCCAAAAGTTTCATTACGATCGAACATATGGTTTACTCAGCTATACTATAAAGGACATACACACACACACACACATTTTATATACTTATACATAGATATAGAGGAAAAGCACTTTTAGGGGCCCTCAGCCACATTCGGTGCAAGATGTCAATTCCAAAAATGTGTTCAATTTAATTCAGTTTCACATTATGGATATATTTTCCGAGATCGTTAAAAGGTGAACGGGGAAAAATATCTTAAACATTTACAGAAGAGACATTTGGGGCCCCTGGCCCTGAAAAAAAAATTGACATTAGAAGTTCATTGCCTTTAAGTAAATTAATATGGGCTACGAAATATTTGTATACAAAGTTTGGTTAAGATCCACTCATTTACTCAGTAGCTAATGCATAAAATAATTTTTTTATTGCTCACATAAGCAAAAAAAAATGCTATTCATGGCCCCTGGACCCATTCAAGGCAAGATGTCAATTTCAAATCTTCTGTTCATTTGAATATGGCTAATAATGAATAAGTTTATCATTATTTGACAATACCTTTAATAATTAAATTGTGGAATAAATCTTAAACGTTTACAAAAACAGGTATTTTGGGCCCCCAGCCCCGAAGGAATTGCCATTAGGAGTTTAGTGCCCTGTGGTATTTCAATATTGGTTATCAAGTATTTATACACAAAGTTTGGTTAAAATCCATCAATATAGCAAGTAGCTTATGCATAAACTAATTTTTATATACCTCAAATAAGTATAAAAAAATAACATTATGGGCCCCCGGCGCCCCTAGTGATTTTAAATTTAGAGAACAAAATTGAAAGTTACTATCCCATGAGCGTTATTAACAGTCTCAAGTTTTTTAAAGACAATTTTTAAAAAAAGATCAATTCATCTACTCAATCGCTAACACATGAACGTATTTGTTACAGTTTTTTTAAAATTAAATTATGACATTAAGGGCCCCAGGGCCCATTCACCGCAGGATATAAAGTTGAAAACTCCTGTTTAACTTAAGATGGGTAATAATGGATACATTTATCATCATTTTTTAAGACCTTTAATAATTGAATTGGGGAATACAATCTTAAACGTTTATAAAAATAGGTATTATGGGCCCCCAGCCCCAAAAGAGCGGCCTTTAGGAGATGATTTACCTATAGTATTTTAATATTGGCTATCAAGAATATAATTACAAAATTTGGTTAAGATCCATCCATTTATCAAGTAGATGGCGCTTAAACTAATTTTTATATAGCTCATATAAGCAAAAGTTAACATTTAGGGCCCCCGGGGCCCCTTTAGTGTTAGATTGATAAAAAAAAGTAGCCAGTTACCATTCCGGAAGGGTACTCAACAATCTCAAAAAAATTTATGACGATCGGATGAATGGTTTAGTCAGTTACAACCTACAAGCACACACACACACACACACACACATACAGACATACTTTGATATATATATATATATATATATATATACAACCATTGGACCTTTATGTAACATGCCTTGAAATAGCACCTGAGAAAGGAGACCTAGCCATATTTTCAATTGTTAATATGTAGGTTGTTTGTTTTTTTCCCATCGTATGCATATCATTATTTTTTCTATTGCTTTATAAAAAAAAAAAAAAATTAGTTCAGAATATTGTTATTTTTCAAGATGTCTTTAAGACAGGGAAAATAACTCAATAGAACAAAAACTTAGTACCCTGTCTTTGTTACATCCCTTGAAATGTTCAGTTTAATGACGTCATACATCTTTATTTTTAGCTTAAATCAAAGTTATCGATGTTTTCAAAAGTTAACGATTAAATTAACTAGGCCTGTCAACGGGTACCCGGGACCCGGTTACCCATTGCCGAGCAATTACCCTGGTAGTCAAAATGCGCCTGGGTACCCGTAAGAGTGTTACCTCGATAGTTTTACCAACGGTGATCGAACTGCGGATCTTCTGTGTTCACATTTCAGACGGAAAATTATTAATCAAATAATTCTTTTTCGTTTGAAATATAAACTGTAAATAACGGTTAACATAAAAGCGCTTAAAAAGAAATCGCAGTCAAGCGGAAATAAAAGATGGTCCAGACAAACTTAAAAGTATTTTGATACACTATGTTTTTCCTGGAACATGAAACAAAAATCATTTTTAAAAAATTATTTTGGTTCTTTGAATTGTTAAATTAAGGAAAAAAGAACACAGCGCTGCTAACCAGGAAGGGATAGAAATGACCTTGGCTTTGAACTATCCCGTACATCTTTGTTACCGATTGAGGGAGCCAATGTTATTTATCTACCGCTCTCCCCAATGACACATATCTCCACTCCTATCACTTAAAAAAATTAATTTAAAAAAATCCTGCTATGGTGGGGGATGGGTCCGCCCACTTAGTTGGACACAAAAGAGAAAACACAAGAGCAATAACTAGAAAGAGCATGAAATGACTTTGAAGCCTGGCTTTGGCATTGAGATACGCCTCACATTTTATCTTTCCGATTGAGACACGCCAATGACAATGAAATACATAGGGGAGACGGGACGATCTTTGTCGTGCCGAATGTCTGAAAATATTAGGGCGATTAAACAAGACAAACAGTGTCCCGTCTCCCGTCACTTCAATGGACGCGACCATATGGGTGTCAAGGACCTGGCAGTCACAGCTATTGTCTCGTGCACAAACACACCCACGTGGGTCAAGCTTGAAAACAGATTAATAAAAAATCACTGTACACTCGCCCCACATGGGATGAATGTGTTGTTTTCTTTGACCACCTAGGCGTTTGCCCCGCCCACTCTCTGCTTTCCTATATAAATTCGCTTAGTCATCTCTCAGTTTCACTTTCTTGGATTCTTTGGATTTCACCGCAGCTAAGTTTCTTAATTTTATTTTTATTTTCGTTTTATTTGTGTATTGTATGTTCGTTGATAAAGGCTCTTTGCAGAAACGTTCGCTGTTTTGTTACGTCCGGTCAGGCTAAACCTTACCTTGTTTACATCTTTTCCATTTAATTTTGTATAAGCCTGATTGCAGTCCTACCCCTCATTTTGTTTACAATGACAATGTGCTTTTATCTAACCCACTCACATATATTTTCAATTCTATCCCCACCTTAATTTTTAAAAATTAAAAAAAAAAAACTAAACACCTGCTATGTTGTTTTATTTTTATTTTTTTAAAAATGATATTCCATTATAGAACGATCTTTACTATATAACAAAAAAATAATAATTCGGGGATGGGTCCCCAAAGTAGGGGTAAGTCCTAGAAAATTAAGTAATTACAACAGTTGTCAGCTATGAACTAGAAATAACCTGCCTTTTATCTGTATAAGACTTTGTTTAGCCCACCCCACAGAAAAAAAAAAAAAATCACTTTTTCACCACTCTGCTCGTTTTACACCACTGTAGTATTTCAATGTCATCATTTTTACATCGCTGACTCGATACATCAAAATTTGCATTTACAAAATTAACAAACAGGTAAAAGGCTTATAACTTATAGTAGGAACAGAGGGAAGATTGACGAAAAATTTTAAGCGTTTTGAACGGGTAACCCAGGTAACGTTAACGATTTAATTTAAATGAATCATTTATAGCCTTAGTTTTAAAAAATCTATTTCAGAATCCACAATGAAAGCTGTGTGAACTGTGTGGAAATAATAGTTGTACCAAAATATTTTGGTTTCTATTATTAAAGTCATTTATCCATTAAATTGCGACATCCAAAAATAGGTACGTATCCATCAACAAGTGAAAATGGCGTCGATCAGTAAAGAACGTTTAAGGGAAATGGAAGAAGAAATGGACCGGTAATTACAATTAGATTATTTTATTAAGTAGAATTTAATACATTTAATTTATTTTTAATCTCTTTGTTTTATTTTTTTACGATTGGTTGTTATTTTAATTTAAACATCTAAGAACCTGAAATGGGTCTGCAACAATTTTTAGTGAAAGTTTTAAGAACAGGAGATATTGACTGATCTCCCTTTAAATATTAAATGTCCTGAAAATAAAGTAAATGTGTGCATTTTGTGTGATTTCAACACTAAAAGAACAATAATTACGTCTCTGAATTCTCTTTAATGACATTGTTATGCTTTCTTTAAATTATATTTATACGCAATTTAATATTAATGATAATAATGTCATAATGATAATGCAGGGATCAAAGGACCCTGAATAAAAATATTTTAAAAAAATAATCAAACATTGTCTGAGAGCCAGTTGCACCCATCAATAGAGCAATATTTGGCTTGTAAGCCATGGCCCATGGTTTCCAGACCCCTGCTATACAGTTTTATAATAGGTATCAATTAATTAGGTACTTCGATAATCGTTCACGCATCGTTCTGCGCTTGTCGAAAAATATCGCAAGTACCGTGTCAGTCCTTCTGTTTGGCGAAAGCGCTGACAATGGCTTCTTGCATTTTACGTCACAGTATTTGAATATTTGTGTACTTTGTCATCAATTACGAAGAAGTTAAATTTTGTTGATGACACTGGTACCAATTTTATGCATGTTGCCATGTTGCGTGTTGGAGCATTGAAGGATTATATTTTTATTGATCGGTATGTACATGGATTGCATAATGTGGGTTTTGTGATATTGATACAGCTGTTAACATTTGTATGTACTTTATTCATTTTATAACCCTTATAAATATATTTTGTTGAAAACAAAAGCTGTTTTTAAAACTTTTATAGTATTTCCAAGTGTGATTAGCTTAGTCTAAAATTTAGTAAATGCCGATAGTCATTGAGTCACCTCCCCTTATAAGGAAAATATTAAGGGGTTGCTGGTAATCGCTACTCTTATTAACTTAATCATTTTTTAATTTAATTTTTGGACAAACCTAAATTAATTATAGGAATTGGCCAGTAATTCAGTAATTTTTTTCCTTGTTTCGTTTTTCTTAAATTTTAATTGGCTATGTACTAGTAATTTAGTAATAATTAATTAAATATTAATAATTATATAATTATAATTTTATTTATTATAACTTACAATGTTGTCGAATACTAGTAATACTAATTCCAAATTGATACTTACCTTATAATTTATAATAAATAATGATAAAGGTGTTGTAATCCTTTTATTTCAGATTTACCGGTTTGTGTAAGTGTTGGGTAATTTAATTATTATAATAAAGTCTCACAGGTTACAATAATTTTTTTACAAAGATGCTGGCATAGACAATGGATAAATATAATTTTTATAAATAAATCAAAACAAAATAAATCTCAATAAATAAAATTAAATAATATAACAAAGTAAATTATAGGTATAATTATTAGAGATAATAATATTCAAAATCAACTGTAGATCTTGGAATTTCTTCAACTTCAACTGACAAAAACTTCAAATAGATGACGAAGACAATGGCAAAGCTTATGAATTATATGTTGAGAAATTAGAATACTTATTATTTACTCAGAAAAATGTCAGGGAAAATGTTTTTATTATCTTTTAATGAGATAATGACATCCACAGATGCTTGTTTAATTTAATTTTAATTTCATATTCCAGTAATCAGACCTCGTAGATGTGGTATATTTTAACAAATAATTTTTAATAATTTGCATTAAATTTTATTTTTAAAGTCAAATACTTAACCTTCAAACATTTAAATATAGTTATTAATTTAATTGCACCATGCATTCAATTAAAATAAAAATAGGCATGCAAATGTTTGAAGTGCTTTGTATTTTTATTATAATTTTCAATATGATTTTTTTCAACATGCCTTCAAATGTATTTATTAATAAATTCAAAATCTTGATTAACTTGAAACACTTCTTATTCATTGTTTTGTATATTGGATTGTGAATGTCTCCTGAAAATTTGATACCCATATAGTTGTGGGGTAAGGGTACAGAATTGTAAAATTTGCGTCACAAGTTTTAAAATAAATTATATAGGTTATATAAGGGGCAAAAAATGCATAACTCCACTTCCATAAAAGATAGAAAGACAAAACAAGTAGTTTTAAAAAGGTCTTAGCAAGCCCTTTAAAATGATATATTATTTAAGCCTATTGGACTACATTTAAATTTTTTGTCAAAGTACCTATATCAATACAAAATAATTTTATTGCTATGACTATTTGTAGCAGTAATAAATTTTTCTACTATTACAACTTGTCGTTAAAAATAAAAAAGGCAATGTACTTTCTGTTGTGTTAAAGTTGTATTTTAATTATGCTAATACTCAGCATTAGTTCTCATATTCAATTTTATGATTTTTGGGTAAGCCAATTACTGAATTTTAAAGGTAGCACCGTGAAAAAACATTAAGTTGCTCTGTTGTCTGTTTAACGATAAATAGGTATAATTTTAAAAAATCACAATTTATCATGAGCATTTCTAGTTCAATGGCATTAAAGTCTCCCATGAGGATGACAATGTTCCTCCGTGGACGACCCTGTACTATAGTAATTACTCTATTATAAAATTCTTCTTTGTCTCCTTTATTGCTTTCAATGGTTGGTGCTGGGCTCATTGTAGCAACTTATATACTGTCTAGTGATAGAGAATATTGTTAAATGAGTGTTTGAATTTCTTTCATCTCTTCATTTTTTACAATTTTTAAGTGGTTGGGGGGGGGGGGGGGGGTGGCACAATGTCATTTGTGCGTGTCGCTGTTGACAATAAAATGTACTATGTCATTTGTGCATGTCTCTATAGAGATAAAATGCACTGTCATTTGTGCATGTCTCTATGGAGATAAATGCACTGTCATTTGTGCATGTCTCTATAGAGATAAATGAAAGGTAGGTTGCAAAATTATGGCATTTGTTTGCCTTTTAACTGAGCTGTTCATAAGGTGAAGAACATTTCAATAAAAAAATTGATAAGCCACAATGCTGAATGTTTGAATGTCTCAACAAACATGAAATCATCTCCAACACTTGACTTGTAACATTCATTGAATAAATATACGTCTTTCAATCTTCTGCAGCTTTGAGGCGGAAATCCAGGCACCCGGGGGTCCACCCGTTCATTCAAGAGGCTTCATCCTCGGAGCCAATACATTCGACAGAGTTCAGGCTCAGTTGTCTTCCATAAGACAAGAGTCCACCCGTCTCCAACAACAAAGAATCAGGTCAGACGACGATGACGACGGCATCCATTATGGAGATGAAGATCTCAGGAATCGTCATGGAGATTTCAGGACTGCTCTCAAAAGGAAGTACCACGGTGACGA
Source organism: Radix auricularia (assembly GCA_002072015.1). Classification (NCBI taxonomy): domain Eukaryota; kingdom Metazoa; phylum Mollusca; class Gastropoda; family Lymnaeidae; genus Radix; species Radix auricularia. The sequence goes on along the minus strand of MUZC01000796.1, from coordinate 1,446,473 downwards.
TGAAGAGGGGGAGGATGAGAATGAATATCATGACATAGATGAAAGGCCAGGACGACCCCAGGGCCCGTTGATACCCCCACCGCCCCCTCCACCAGCAGCGCCCAGCAGACTCCCACCAACACAGGGCCCACCACTCCTAGGAGACATGTCTGTCGTCAACAGTAAGTGTCAATCATGCCCCTACCTATACACCCCCAAAATGCTGTTTATTTAGTTTATTTCATGATTATAAATTTATGTCAAGGTCCGTAGACATTATTTTAATTTTTTTTTAAATCTGATTTTCTATGAAATAAATTTGAAAGATTTTTGCAAAATAAAATAAAAAATTAAGAATTAAGAATGGTAGTTTGACATCCTAAAAAAATTTCAGACATTGATATTTTTCACCTAAGAAATTACAGCATAAGTATTTTATTTTATGATATAGTATGTCGTTAAAAATTAAATATAATTTTATTACGTATGTAAGTACGTTAATTATGTTATTTGTACTGATGAAGGCATAAGCTGAAAGGTATACCGTCATATTAATGTAAATTAGTTTTAAGCTCAAATTTATTGTTTTCATTACACAATTTGTTTGTGTATTTTTTGTTTCAGATATATTTAGCATTACCATTTTTATATAACAATTACAAATATGTCCTCCACTTTGTTCAAGTTTAATTACATCAATTGTGTTTAGAAAAGACAAACTATCAAAATAAAATAATTTATGAGTTAATACAATTAAACTATTTTTGTAAAGAGACATCCCAGAAAGTTATGTTAGAGGAAACTGGCAAAGTTAAAATATGAATTGAATGATAACAATGACATTGTGATACACAACAAGAAAGTCATTATCACACATTTATATACGACATTATGTCATGTCTTACACAAGATGTAACGTCTTACACCAAATGTAACGTTTTGTCTCTTAGACTCTTAATGTATATTGAGCGTGACTTATTGCTTGTATATTATTCCAGAGCGAAACTTAATCTTCTCGTGAGAACTCTCACTTGTAGGCGTATATCACTGACAGACTCACGCTTGTAGGCGTATATCACTGACAGACTCACGCTTGTAGGCGTACATCACTGACAGACTCTCACTTGTAGGCGTACATCACTGACAGACTCACACTTGTAGGCGTACATCACTGACAGACTCACGCTTGTAGGCGTATTTCACTGACAGACTCACACTTGTAGGCGTACATCACTGACAGACTCACACTTGTAGGCGTATATCATTGACAGACTCACGCTTGTAGGCGTATATCACTGACAGACTCACGCTTGTAGGCGTATATCACTGACAGACTCCAACTTGTAGGCGTATATCACTGACAGACTCTCACTTGTAGGCGTACGTCACTGACAGACTCCAACTTCTATGAAAACACAAGAGTCTTTTATCAACTATTAAACTTTAATTTAACACTAATAGTAATTACACTTTGTACACGAATAACATCAGTGGAGAGCCATGCTGGCTGCATGGACGCTTCTTGCTTAAATTAACTACCACTGGCGCCCTCTAGCATTCATTCGTCACGTGATCTCTTTCTATCAATAATATATTAATTATTATCATGTGACACATTATTCTATAACAAGCACACTAAGATACACAATAATAACGTCATTATTGCACATTTATTAAGGGCATTATTTTATGATTGCCACTGTTCTTTTACAGGTGGCATCCCTTCAGCGCTATTCATAACTTGTTTTGTTTTTGTTTTTTCCAGTGTTTGCACCACCTCCCCCTCCCCCACCTGAGCCTGAAGATTTAGACGAGGGCTCCACATTGTCTTTTAAACCCTACGCCCCAGGTGAAGGCCCAACCGTCCCCCGACCAGCGTTCATGCCACCACAGCTACGGCACAGACTACCACCACCTGGCGGCCCACGACCACCTTTCCCGAGGCCACCCATGCGAATGGGTGGTCCTTACGGTGGCCCTATGGGACCTCCAAGACACAGTATGGGGCCTGGTCCAAACATGGGGCCAGGGATGATGGGGCCCCAGGGACCACCTATGGGAATGTCCGGGGGCCCAATGTGCCCCCCCGTGCCACCAGGAATGGAAGGAGGAATGCAGTACATGACTCCATCAATGGATGTAAGACAATTATACCATATCTTATGTAACCTGTTGGTGTAGTGATTGATTTAGGTCGTATGTTGTGATAAGTCCATCCATGGATGTGCGTCATTTATACCATATCTAATTTAACCTGTTTGTGTAGTGGTTGATTTATGTGGTGTGTTGTGATGTGTCCATCCATGGATGTGCGTCATTTATACCATATCTAATTTAACCTGTTTGTGTAGTGGTTGATTTATGTGGTGTGTTGTGATGTGTCCATCTGGTCTGACCTCCTGAGTCTTTACCTGTCATGTCCATTCTCTCAGATCTGGGGTGACCTGTACCATACTAAATTAAACCTAGATCCTGGTTTATGGAGTACATGGGCTGCCAAAGGTTAAAGGAAATGCAGAAATGACTTAAGAAAATGAATTAGTAACTTTAAAAATGACTACGGTTGTTATGTCCGAGTGTTTATGATGACCATTTAATCATTGCAAAAAGCACCAGTTTATGGTTAACCCTCTGTTAGCTATAGGGAGGTATATTTCCTTAAGCTTTCAGAACCCACAAGAGAATGTATGTGTAACAAATTAGCAAAATGCTGCATGTAGGATTACTACTAACATAGTGATATCATTGTTTGGTCGTCGTTAACAATAATCCCACACATAATATCACATTCGGCTTAGGAGTCACTTTTCACATGTCACTTTCTTCGTCAAACTGCTTTACTGGCTGTGTCTAATGATGCTATTGATGTTACAGATGATGATGAAGCCCCCGGTGATAGAACAGCCAAAAGTCGTCTACTCAGCAGCCCCTGTCATCACTGTGGAGAGAAAGAAAGACGACAAGAAAAAAAAGAAGAAGAACAAGGCCAAAGGTGGCGGGGAGGGCACGGAGGAAGGGAAGGACAAAGCAGGTACGTGGCATGAGATACTGACTCAAACGTGACTTGATGTAAACACAGCTTTATCTAAACATCAATATTAGCTTTTTTGGACAGGTACATTTTAATGTAATTTCCCTTGGGAAAAATTGCGTTTATATATTTGAGATGTCTGGCCACTCTGTTCGAGCTTTGAACAGCAAATCCCCCGTAACCTTATCAAAGTATGGTAAAATTTGGTATCGCAAATATGTTATGGAAGTCTCAAGGATGTGCAGGGGCCCAAAAAATTATCAAAAATTTGTTACTAGATATCCTGGAAAATAAAAAAAAAACAGTAAAAATATTAATTTTTAAAATTTCTCAACAACCATAACATTTATCGGGTCGAAACAAATGCCAAATGGTAGCTAATAATAATTAGAACAATGTTGGTGAAGAAATTTTTAAAAAATCTTTTTTGCGTTAGACTCCCGTAATTTTAGCAGCAAATTGTAGATAGCAATTGTTTTGTTAGTTTCAAAGTTATTGATTTGAAATGACTTTTAATGTAATATTGAATGAAAGTTAATGGGTTTTTCCCGCTTTGTGAATGATAATGTTAGAATGTTGTGCGGTGCGCATTATATTGAAACATTTTTGTTGTGATGTGGCATATGACTTCATACTTTGTTTAGTTTCAGAATTACTGATCTGAAATGACTTTTAATGTAATCTAGAATGATTTCCCTTGAATAAAAAAAATTGGAAATTTCTTTTTTGGAAATTGCGAAAAAAAAAACATATTCCAGTTTTTATAACCTGTTTGTTACCATGGGCTACCTGTTGTAATGTTGTCACTTTTCAACCTAACCGTTATTGATCACTTCAACAGAAACCTTCATTATTTGTCAGTTCACACCAAGTTGTGGGTTCCCAGCTCTGCTGTGAGTAACAACCGTTGACACCAAGTGTTCTGGGAGCCTGTAATAAAACGATCACCAATCGCTGACAGCTTGTTTTGTTGTTTTGTTTTTGTTTAGGTCAGGCCAGCAAAGATTCAGGCACATCACATGTGTCAGGTCAAGGGTCGACAGCCACGTCTGCTGAAAATGATGACAAGTCGGTGGCCGATATGGAGATTGTCCCAGACAGTGCTCTGATTGGTGGGATCATGACGGCGACCCCTGCAGCGGGGGTCCCTGGCGCTGTGAATCCAGCTGGAACTGGGAGGAAAGAGAAAAAAAAGAAAGAGAAAAAGTTTATACGATTGGCTGCCAACACTGTTTGGGAGGATCCAACATTGGCCGAGTGGCAACAAGGTAAGGCTGACCACTTTGTCGCACGGCTTGGTTTGTTTGGGGTGGTCAGTGGGGGGGAGTCTAGATTACTGACCACTTTTTTGTACAAGGTAGGGCTGATGACTTTGTTGTACAGCTTGGTTTGTTTGGGTGGTCAGCACATCTCTCCATAGCTTGTCCAGATTACTGGCCATGACTGCACTGAGCCATCTTCTGTTTCAAGTCATGCTTTTGTAAATGCTTCAAATCAGCAGTTCCCACCTGTGGGTCACGACTGACTTGGGTGTCGCCAACTGTCGACTAAAAAAAAATATTCACTATATTGCAAATTTTCTATATTTTGTAAAAACTTTATTGACAGTGACTTATTTAAATTTCATGGGGTGGGGGGTGACATGGCTTATATAAAAAAAGGAGTCGCCACCCAAAAAGGTTGGGAACCACAGCTTTAAAATGTCATGTGGAGATAAAACTATTTATGATGAGATCCCTTCAGGAAACTACTGCCTTGAGTTAGGAAAATTTTATATGAGAGTACTTACTAATTGCCTGTGGATAGATTTGTACATGTCTTATAGCTATTGTTGTGTACAACTCTACAGATTAGTTAAATTAATCTGTACAAGTTTTAGCCTTGTGGTCCAACAGTACCAAAAAAGAAGATACATGTCTTATAGCTATTGTTGTATACAACTCTACAGTTTAGTTAATTTAATAAGATTTAGCCTTGTGGTACAACAGTACCAAAAAAGAAGACAGAAAAGCCAGTCAATTCTAATAAACAACAAGAAATAAAACTTTTTAATTTACATTTACAAACTAACATAAAATACAAATTAAATTTAAAAAAGTAATAATGAAAATAATTTATCTGCATCCTTCCATCTCTCAAGATGATGGTGCATCACTGTTGATGTGGTTTGCATTTCTTTGTGCAGTCCTATCATTGAGTGTCAGTTATTTCTGTTTGCTGTAAATATGAATATATAGTTCAGAAAAAAAACCATTTTCTTACATTTTGGATAAAAATGTAAATTTTTTTGTGACCTCGAATGAAGTTTAAAAAAATGAAGTGTTTTTTTTTATATCCATTTTTTATTTTCACCAAAAAATCATTAAATTTTTTTATTAAAATAAAACAATGAGTCTGTATTGACTGAAAACATTATTTTCCACTTAATTCAGTATCAAACACATCATTATCTATTAAAAAATTTAAACAAATACAATTTTAAGATGGCATGGTAGCCTGCGACAAAGTTCAAGAATGGATAATTCCGTCCGAATGAGGAAAATAACTCCGGAGAAAAAGAGTTGCTTTCCCTTGTATTTTCATTTTTTTCATGATTTAATTAAAAACTTTACGAACATTTCTCAACATTTGCAGATGACTTCAGAATGTTCTGTGGTGACCTGGGCAATGAGGTCACTGACGAGACTTTGGTCAGGGCGTTTAACAAATATCCCAGCTTCCTCAAGGCCAAGGTCGTGCGGGATCGTCGAACCAACAAGACGAAGGGGTACGGGTTTGTCAGTTTCAAGGACCCTGTTGATTTCACGAGGGCCATGCGAGAGATGAACGGTAAGTTCAACAGTTTTGTTTCCCCAGTTTTTCTGTGCCATGTTACTGTCCTTCTTCACTTTGTGATGTTATTGTGACATTTGATTATGGATGTTGAATATTTGAATGCCGTTCTTCAGTTTATTCTCACATTGGCCTTAGAAATAAATTTTTAAAAAACTAAGTGGAGACAAGAGAGATAACTGACAATGCTGTCACCACTTTGAAGAGTCTTTGAATATACCCGGTCACCTCCCTTATTTTCTTTTCTTTATTTAGTAATGTCACCATTTTGGTTGGTAGTTTTTTTTTTATCTTCCACCACCTCCATTTGTTGTAAATAATCATTGCTTACATTTCCTGAAAGTGCTACAGAATGGTAGAAAATACATTCTAAAAAAATGAGACTTTTAAAAAATCCTTTATATTAACTAAGCCCGTGCTTGCCGAAAAAACTTTGGATAGATTTTTGACCTACTTCCTCATAAGCTAGCGAGTTGAAATTTTGCTGGCAGACTCGTGCCGATGATAAAAATGATTTATCAAAATTTCAGATCGATTGAATGAACTGTAATTGAATTTTTTAATTTTAAAATTATTTTATTTACATCTACATATCATGTTAATTTTTGTCCTTACCATCCCCCCAAAAACTTAAGTACAGACGATGGTGAAATCTATTTTACTCAGGGAATTCTTTCTACTCTCGTCAACAGAAGCAAAACGCGAGGAAGCGTTGAGTCCCTTTTATAACACAAGTTTTGAAATAAGTTATTTAAACTGGAGAATATTGAAAACTCACAAGAGTAACACCATTAGTTAAATCATTAAACTTTGAAACACTAGAAGATAGAAGAACCAAGAGTAAATTAGTAATTATAGATAAAGCAATTAACTCCAATTTAGAAATACAACACAAAGATACCTTAATACAACCCTCAGATAGACATAAGGATAAAAACACCTTTCTTATCCCGTATGCAAGAACGAACACATACAAGTTTTCTTTCTTCCCGTCCGGTATTCGGGCGTGGAATGGGTTGCCTGAAGAAACCAGGAAAGCCAACGCTTTATCATCATTTAAAACTCTAATAAGAATATAAGACTAAACACAAACCATAGATATACGTTGGACGCAATAATTTTCCGTACAGAAGTAGCCTCTGTAATGTATAAGATAAGGTAAGATTTCCCATTAATCAGATTCAGATGATTTATTTCTTGCACTTATGGCTATTTAGTCATTCTCACAAGCATGAAGAAAAATTAATCCAAACCTTTTAAAAGCCTGAACCATTCACATTTACTACATTCATAAAAATAAGCTAAGCAGTTAACCATATTTGGCCCCCAGTCTTGCGGGATTTTGTGGACCTCTCTGAACCCTCGGATCTGTTTTCTGCGATTGTCACCTGCTCTGATTTATTTTTATGTAAGTCGCAGTGAACGCCCCGGCCCCACACGTGACATATAGTTCTTTATCTAATTAACTAATCAACTAGTGTGCTAATATCTTGTTACCAATTGCATTTTTTAAAAACTATTCGCACATTTTTCAAATTTTGAGTTCGCTAGACTGACCACGATTTACTTAACGATGAAAAATTCTGAGACATTTGTATTGGTTTTAAATTTCATGCTAAGCTAAACTGGCTGGATTCCATGTGAAAATGGATAAAACCAACAACAAAAACTAAGGGCAACCAGCGATTAGAGAGTAGCTTTGGAGTAGTTGTATGTTGTGCTTAAGGCTGCGCATTGTATAGACAATACTTTTTAAAAATATATTCACGATCGGTGCGCATTATATTAAACATGTTTGAGGAGACATAACTAAGATTTTGTATTTTCGGATTGTTTTTCCCTGCGTATTATAATGCACATCCTTATAGTTATATCTCGTATATAAAGGATTTATAGTCAAAAACTTACTTTTTACATTTTTTAACGTTTTTTTAAAAAATGTATAGATTCTTTTACTTTTGTTAATTTCTATCAATATTTAAGTATAAATAAGTTTTAGATGTCAATAGACCCAGTTTGTGGTTTGATCTTTTTTTTTTGAGGTCAATTTAATCAAAGCTTTCCTTCCTTTGAAATAAAGACATAACAGAAAATAGTACTTTAATAACTGGGGTATTGGTTTATTAGAGGTATATGGTTATTAGAGGTATTGGTTTATTAAAGGTATGGGTTTATTAGAGGTATGGGTTTATTAGAGGTATTGGTTTATTAGAGGTATTGGTTTATTAGAGGTATTAGTCTATTAGAATTATTGGTTTATTAGAGATATGGGTTTATTAGTGGTATGGGTTTATTAGAGGTATTGGTTTATTAGAGGTGTTGATTGATTAGAGGTATTGGTTTATTAGAGGTATTGATTGATTAGAGGTATTGGTTTATTTGAGGTATTGGTTTATTTGAGGTATTGATTTATTAGAGTTATTGATTTAGTAGAGGTATTAGTTTATTAGAGGTATTGGTTTATTAGAGGTATTGGTTTACTGCTGGACTTTTCTTAAGTCAACAGCTTTAAGTGAAACTTTGTGCAATTGAACTTTTGTTTTTATGTACACATTTTAAGCAAGGTGAACATTTATTATTTGTTGACTGCAGTAAGCATGTATTGACAACAGTGAACAATTGTAGACTAACCAATTCTCTCTATGGTAAGCTCAAGTAAAAGTTGCCCTAAATCAGATCCCCCATATTACATCCCAAAGGATGCGGTTCCAGTAGGCACATATTATGAAACACATGCTGCACCTGTCTGTGTCCGCATGAGTGGATGGACATTTTGTGTTCATATGAGTGGATGGACATTTTGTGTTCATATGAGTGGATGATCATTTTGTCCATATGAGTGGATGGTCATTTTGTCCATATGAGTGGATGGTCATTTTGTCCATATGAGTGGATGGTCATTTTGTCCATATGAGTGGATGGTCATTTTGTCCATATGAGTGGATGGTCATTTTGTTAACTACGGTTGAGTGTAAGGGAAAAATTTTCAGATGAATACAAAAATAAAACAACTGATTTCCCATGGTACTAGAATAGAAATCTTGTTGTTTTCTTAGCCGCACGACACTCACTGTTGAATATTCAACCACGTTTCAAGTCATTTACCTGACGCTTTTAGACCAGGACTCACTAAGTTCAGAAGTGGCCCACCCGTGTTTGAGGGAAGATGTAAATTTATTGACTAAGGGAGTATTCTGGGAGTCCCGTCTTGATGACCTCTGACCTAAGGTTGTGATGTAAGTAGTGGTCTGCTAGATACCAAGTCTCCGCCCAGACTAGCCAACAAATTAACTTATTTAAATACGTGAGAGGGGTATGGAGAAATGATGGGTGTTGCCTGCTGAACTAATGTAATAAATCTTGGGCACTTCCATGGGACTGAGTGACTGTGTTGTGACTTACTTGTAGCTTGTACTCTTGGCCAGCTGTCCACACCTCAGACTATTGGGTAGGCATACTTTGGATTACTTAAGGCCACTCAGTGATGCTATTTGGTGGAGATGGTTAGATAAGGAGTGGTTGTCACCTCGAAGGTATAACGTTCTAGAAAATCATCGACTTTTCTATACAAAAACCTAAGGAGGCTAGTTGTGAGCTGGCCACTGCCTGTTTAGTTACAGTGCCACACTTCAGAGATAATTTGTGTTGTCGACTCAATGTAAACCCTAGCTGAAAACTCGTATTCCCCTTACAGAGGCAATGAGAACTGTGTTAAGATTCTAGTTTGTATCTGCCAATAATTCTATCTGGTCCCACCCCTTACCATCGTGGTACGAGATCAAGTCTGATTCTAGTTTGTATCTGCCAATAATTCTATCTGGTCCCACCCCTTACCATCGTGGTACGAGATCAAGTCTGATTCTAGTTGGTATCTGCCAATAGTTCTATATGGTCCCACCCCTTATCATCGTGGTACGAGATCAAGTCTGTCTCTAGTTGGTATCTGCCAATAATTCTATCTGGTCCCACCCCTTACCATCGTGGTACGAGATCAAGTCTGTTTGAAACGAGTCTCAGTAGAGGAGAGTGTAATAAGTATAAGAATATTTAAACTAAAATTCTACCTCACTTTGGTGAGACCTGTATTAGATTATGCATCTTCTGTATGGGACCCATTCACTAAAGAAAACATGGATAAGCTAGAACAAATTAAAAAAAGAGCTGCCAGATTCCTTAATGGAGAACATTTTAAACTGACAAGAATAACACCATTATTTAAATCATTGTTAAATCTTGAAACACTAGAGGATAGAAGAACCATTGGTAAAGTAGTAATATAAATTATACATAAAGCAATTAATTCTAATTTAGAAATACAACCATCAAATAGACAAACACCTTTCTTATTCAAACACATACAGGTTTTCGTTCTTCCCGTCCGGAATTCGAGCTTGGAATGGGTTGCCTGAAGAAACCAGGAACGCCAACACTTTATCATCATTTAAAACTCTAATAAGTATGCAGGAATAGACACTAACCATGGATAAGCGTAGGACGCAATAATCTTATGTATCGAAGTATTAGAAGGAGCGTCTGTAACTGATAAGATCAGAGTGTCAGTAAGGGCATGAACGAATTCCAGAATTGACTTAACCCAGTCCGTGTATTGGCGGCTGTTGATATCTCGTCTTAATCTGGTCACAGAACTTCTTCACTCGACCATCTTATCTAACTGCCAGCGAAACGCGGACATCTCGCGCAGTCGTCGTGATGGGTCGTGGATCAGTTCTCCTCTCGCAAAATCAACCCCCTAACCACCAGATCATTCGTCCGCTTTATTACGCTACATCCGGGTCCTCTCTCGGGGCTAAGTGGCTCCTGCAAGTTTATGACGAGTTTCTGCATCAGACACCGGACGTCACGAGTTGTTCGTCCATTAGCCTTCATTAAAAGTGTTTCTCCACTGGACAATGCCAGCTCGGCCATTAGTAGCACTGGGTGCACGTTATTTATCGGTGGCGTCTTGAGGGGAAAGTGGAACAAACTGTACGATGCGGTCTGGGACAACAGGTCAGGAACAGTGAAATGTTGGTGTCAGATCTAAGGTCATACTTTGTCGCTATAGCGACATGTCGTCAGTTTTAACATGATCTGCCGATATGTAAATCTCTCGTTAGTTTAAACACACGATCTGTCGCTATGGCAATCTCTCGTTAGTCTCAACATACGATCTTTCGCTTTAGCAATCGCTCGTTTGTTTTAACATACGGTCTGTCGCTATATGAATCTCTCGTTAGTTTTAACAAACGATCTCTCGCTATAGCAATCGCTCGTTAGTTTTAACATACGGTCTGTCGTTATGGCAATCTGTCGTCAATGTTAACATAACATACGGTCTGTCGTTATGGCAATCTGTCGGCAGTTTCACGTACGGTCTGTCGTTATGGCAATCTGTCGGCAGTTTCACGTACGGTCTGCCGTTATGGCAATCTATCGGCAGTTTCACGTACGGTCTGCCGTTATGGCAATCTGTCGGCAGTTTCACGTACGGTCTTTGCTCAGCGCTCTCGTCATTCACTTGTGACTGCTCCCCACATTTCTAGATATCGACTTTTCCAGATATCCAAATCTCCATATTATCCACATGTTCAGATAGTGCAAAGATTCAGACTGCCCACATATCCATATTATCCACATGTTCAGATAGTGCAAAGATTCAGACTGCCCACATATCCATATTATCCACATGTTCAGATAATGCAAAGATTCAGACTGCCCACATATCCATATTATCCACATGTTCAGATAGTGCAAAGATTCAGACTGCCCACATATCCATATCATCCACATGTGTACAACCGGTAGTCAGTCCCTGCTACACCACAGTACTGTACAACTCGATGCACCCCGTCCCCTGTGCTGAGTTACCCAACTTGCCCGTAAAGCAACGCTAGCACTGGTTTAAAATCTCATTTTCAGTTGCAACAACCGCTTGTTATTCTAGATGTTATTCTAGATCACCCCCCTAATCAATCATTCACTAAAATAAGAACCGCCGAGCCTGTGTTTTAAAGCTCTCAGATATCAGACCTTTGATCACTTGAGCCGAAAGAAATCTCTGTATTCTCGTGTTTAGTTGACAATACTTTCTCTAAAAAATACGGTATCCGTGGGTGTTGTCTGAGGGGACTTTTAAATATACACTGCGATGAGTCTGGGGCATATTATGTGGGCAATCATTAGTCTTTTTAATGTGGGCAGCCATGAGTCTGGGGCATTTGATGTGGGCAGCCATGAGTCTGGGGCATTTGATATGGGCAGCCATGAGTCTGGGGTATTTGACGTGGGCAGCCATGAGTCTGGGGCATTTGATGTGGGCAGCCATGAGTCTGGGGAATTTGATGTGGGTAGCCATGAGTCTGGGGAATTTGATGTGGGCAGCCATGAGTCTGGGGCATTTGATGTGGGCAGCCATGAGTCTGGGGCATTTGATGTGGGCAGCCATGAGTCTGGGGCATTTGATATGGGCAGCCATGAATCTGGGGCATTTTATGTGGGTAGCCATGAGTGTGGTAAATTTTATGTGGGTAGCCATGAGTGTGGTAAATTTTATGTGGGTAGCCATAAGTATGAAGCTGTTTGCAGCTGCCCTCTATTTCCTTGCAATATTTTCATCTTTTTTCCATCTCACAAGCTGTTAAACTATAACAGTCAAAATAAATGTACTGCGATATACAACAGTTGTATCATTGCCATAATAGATCGACTGCGGTATACAATAGTTGTATTATTGCCATAATAGATCGACTGCGATATACAACAGTTGTATTATTGACATAATCGATCGACTGCGGTATACAATAAATGTATTATTGCCATAATAGATCGACTGCGGTATACAATAGTTGTCAAATTGCCCTAATAGATCGACTGCGGTATACAATAGTTGTCAAATTTCCTTTATAGATCGACTGCGGTATACAATAGTTGTATTATTGCCATAATAGATCGACTGCGGTATACAATAGTTGTATTATTGCCATAATAGATCGACTGCGGTATACAATAGTTGTATTATTGCCCGGATAGATCGACTGCGATATACAATAGTTGTCTGATAGCCCTAATAGATAACCTCCGATATACAACCATTGTCATATTGTCTGCATTTACGTTGCCCTATTGCCCGTAAGAAGCAACACTTACTAGCTAGAATGTTTGTCATTCTTGCCATGTACCTCTAGGCAGCGTCAAAAGTGAGATCTGCCGAACTTTTTTAATCAGTTATTTTGTTATATATAGTTGCTATCTTCACGGATCTCTGGTCGCTCATAGCGATTCTACTCTTTTTTGCTATTTGCACGGCTCCCAGCAAATTCTCCATTGCACGTTGAAAGTCCAGCTTCCCTTAATAACAACTTAATGAACGACGAGGTTCGAAGGCTACCTAAGAGAAGCACCAAAAAGCCATGAAACGATTTTGAATAGTCCAGACGAAGAGGCAACCAGTGAAATTAGTTTCTCGGCCATTTTGGGGGGCCAAAGTGTTGTTTTAAATTGGACTAGCAAATGGGGGAGGGAGGCTCTTTCTAATAATGTTTTGGCTTGTCAAAATTTGTTTTCTTTTCTAAATAACCACTTCGCTAAAATGATCCCTGATCTCAAGCTAAACAACAAAGTCAATCCCGTGTTTAGAGACAATAGTGTCAGTACTTCTAATAGTCTCAAGAACAAACAACAAACTCAATCCCATGTTTAGAGGCAATAGTGTCAGTACTTCTAATAGTCTCAAGTTAAACAACAAACTCAATCCCATGTGTAGAGGTAATAGTGTCAGTACTTCTAATAGTCTCAAGTTAAACAACAAACTCAACCCCATGTGTAGAGGCCATAGTGTCAGTACTTCTAAAAGTCTCATGATCCCACTTTTGACACCATGTAGAAGTAATTTTGGAACAGGAATTTCTCTTCTGGAACAGGAATTTCACTTTCAGAACAATACGGTTCTCTTTTGAACAGAAATGTTCACCTTTTGAACAGAAATGTTCACCTTTTGAACAGAAATGTTTACTTCAGCAATTGAAATTCTGACTTTTCGTACAGGATGTTCAAGTTTGGCTTCTTGTAAAATATCCAAACATCCCAAATTAACTGACAATTTTTTCTTTACAAATCTAAATCTTACGCGGGAGTGGGGGTTGCTAGACGCTTTCTTTACACCCCACCCCCTCTTACTCTCTCCGAATCTTTCCCAGCTACCACGCAAACTTAATTTATACTACACGCCACTGCATACACTCAACTCCAATAACCCTCGCGCCCAGGCTCGCGTCAACACTTTTCTGTACTCGCATAATTAGCCGTGATTCAGTCCACTAGGGCCAATGTTTGCCATCATCACTATTTCAACGCTAGAGATAGAGGGGCCGGCTGTGGTCGGTTTTTTAAATGTCTTTCTTAGCCCCATCCAGATGTGATCAGTGGCCCTGTCGTCTGCTACTGTAACATTGCCCCCCCTTCCCCCAATCTTGTGATTTCAACCGTTCATAGGACGGAGGTTTTTGTTGTTGTTGTTTTTAAAAGTGATATAAAATATAGCTTTAATCAACCAAGACTGTCTCAACTATATCGAGTTAATGTATAAACGAGCCATAATGCCCGCCCTAGGACGTTCCGCCGTCGTGTAGGTGGCATGTTGTAACTCACCACCAACAGCCGTCTCGACCGGCCATACATGCGCATCACGTCACAAATACTATTCATTAAAGTTGAAATAAATAACCCGTAAAAATAAAGATTTTGACTATAAAACCCAAAGCGCACAGCTAAAAATGAGGTCTTGGGGAAAACAAATACTGCACAAAAAATAACTCGCTTTGAACATACGCGTAAACTTGTTCAATGTGTAAATGAGATTTAATTTTTCAGATTGGCTGTTTGAAACTGTAGGAGTTTGAGGAACCAATCGTATTCGATGACCGGACAGAAAATTACCTTTTATTATAAAGGATTCAATATGTAAATGAGATTTATTTTTTCTGATTGGCTGTTGGAGACTGTATGAGCTTGAGAAACCAATCGCTAACGATGACCGGACAGAAAATTACCTTTTAATATAAGGATAGAACTCAGTGTTAAAGGCAACACGATCCCAACATGGCATAAGTTTGTTGTATGTCAAGTATAGATATAATAACATAATTTACCTCGGTATACGTCCTTATGTCAAGTATAGATATAATAATAGAATTTGTCTCGGTATACGTCCTTATGTCAAGTATAGATATAATAATAGAATTTGTCTCGGTATACGTCCTTATGTCAAGTATAGATATAATAACAGAATTTGTCTCGGTATACGTCCTTATGTCAAGTATAGATATAACTACAGAATTTACCTCGGTATACGTCCTTATGTCAAGTATAGATATAATAACAGAATTTGTCTCGGTATACGTCCTTATGTCAAGTAAAGATATAATAACATAATTTGTCTCGGTATACGTCCTTATGTCAAGTATAGATATAACTACAGAATTTACCTCGGTATACCTCCTTATGTCAAGTATAGATATAATAACAGAATTTGTCTCGGTATACGTCCTTATGTCAAGTATAGATATAACTACAGAATCTACCTCGGTATACCTCCTTAGTCTGTTCCAGATTCCAGACCTCTGGAAGTATACCAAATTGGACGTAAACCAAACGTATTTCTTTCCATAAGAAATAGAGCGGAAATGATTAATCCTTTCCCATGAAAAGAACTCTATTTTTATTTACATATGATACATTTATTGACGTGCCTGTATAATATAATTTAAAGACTGCTTAATTATAAAATACATAAATAAAAATAACTTAGACTAATTTTTTTTTCTGTTTTCACTGTTACCCAGATCAAAGACAAGTTTTGAACATGCTCTTAATGTCCTTGATTTTTGTTTTGTAATCGATTTCACCCCCCCCCCTTTTTTTTTCCTTCTTAACAAAATGTGCCTATTTAATAATATCTTTGTTTCCCCCACAGTCATAGAAATCGCCCTGCTCCACGTTCAGTATGCTGCATCTTAGTCCCAGATACGCAAACAAATTTCCTAATTTACAACTATCTCCTTTTTTTTTTCAACTTCATGGCTCTATGGTGATCCTAACTTTTTTTTTTTTTAAATTTAGTTGCTTGGCCCTCTGATCATTTTCTTAGAACTCATAATTTACGAGAGAAAAAAATCACGTGATAATTTAATTGCGTGAGTTGTTCACTGTATGGTCGTAATAATATTCGTGTTTCTATACTTTAGTATCGTGTGGTAGGTACGGTGTCACTTCTACAAGTTACCATGTGTCATTTTGACTCTAAGAAGTCGTCCATAAATGAAGTAACGCGCGGGG
>MUZC01000796.1:1400277-1416174 GCA_002072015.1 Radix auricularia | reverse complement strand
GAGGAATGTGTACATCGATAGAACATGTCATTGAGGAATGTGTACATCGATAGAACATGTCATTGAGTAATATGTCATAGAGGAATGTGTACATTGATAGAACATGTCATAGAGGAATGTGTACATTGATAGAACATGTCATAGAGGAATGTGTACATTGATAGAACATGTCATAGAGGAATGTGTCCATTGATAGAACATGTCATAGAGGAATGCGAACATCGAATAGAACATGTTAGTGAGGAAGGTGTACATTGATTGACAGCATCTATGACACCAACGATGTGCCAGGGAGAAATGGACCCAACCTTAAGTCTGGAGTAGGCGGCAAGTGATCGGGTGTCTAAGCCGCCAAACCTGGGAGCGGGGCTCGAGTCCCTAATTCCATGATCTACATCGGTCTACACCACTGGCCACACGGGTTGATGGCGTGGTCCGCTGATGAAAGGTTTCTGTTGGTGGTGTAGGTGGGGGCCGTCATTAAATACAAGAATAGTGCAGGGCGTCGTACTGGCCCTGTGTGCCGGTAAAAACATGTCGATGGTGGGGGGGGGGGCGCAGAAATAGAGAAGACATTTACGCGGTCAGAAGTTGGTTTGCATATTTACAAGCATGTAAACGTTTTCTGATATGTTTGATTGTTTGTTGGTGTGGCCGTCTTGATTGTTGGTGTGGCCGTCTTGATTGTTGGTGTGGCCGTCTTGATTGCTGGTGTGGCCGTCTTGATTGTTGGTGTGGCCGTCTTGATTGTTGGTGTGGCCGTCTTGATTGCTGGTGTGGTCGTCTTGATTGCTGATGTGGCCGTCTTGATTGCTGGTGTGGCCGTCTTGATTTTACCATCCTGTGTATACTTTCCAATCCCATCTTGCTTGGTTGTGTAGACATTCTAGTTTATGTCCCTCTCTTCGTTTGGGCCAGGGTTAATTTATGGCTTTGTTGCTATGGTCTCACTGAAGCGCATGAGACATTGACATAGACAAATGTTGACAGAAAGCCAAGACATGTTCGCCTTGTGTCGTACAGAGGAAGACCGTTTTATGTATTTTATTTCTTTTTCTAATCAGGTCTTAACTTTTTTAAGTCATTGGTTTCAAAATCGATTTTCCATGTTCCACATTTTTTCGCCCCATTTTCTTTGGTGTTTTTTTTTCCATTTCCCTTTTTTTACTTCCGTGTTCCTCTTGCGAGGAACAGAACTGAGAGTAACGGAAACGATTTGTAGCCACAAACATTGATGGAAGTGCTCGTTGTTGGGAGAAACAAAGGACTCTAAATAAATAAGAGCGCAAATATTGACATGACAACTAAAATTGAGAATATTAATATTGGCATGACAGCTAAAATTGAGAATCCTAATATTGACATGACAACTAAAATTGAGAATCCTAATATTGGCATGACAACTAAAATTGAGAATCCTAATATTGACATGACAAATAAAATTTCCAATGCGACACATCTGATGTGAAGAATCCAGGTACTTCACCATCCCTCACTCACCTGATTTGACAATGCCAGGTTAACCATCACTCACCTGATTTGACGATGCCAGGTAATCACCACCAATTCGTCCCCTGATTTGACAATGCCAGGTACTCCACCATCCCTCACTCACCTGATTTGACAATGACAGGTACTCCACCATCCCTCACTCACCTGATTTGACAATGCCAGGTACTCCACCATGACTCACTCACCCGATTTGACAATGCCAGGTAATCTACCATCACTCACCTGATTTGACAATGCCAGGTACTCCACCATCCCTCACTCACCTGATTTGACAATGCCAGGTACTCCACCATCCCTCACTCACCTGATTTGACAATGCCAGGTAATCCACCATCTCTCACCTGATTTGACGATGCCAGGTATTCCACCACCAATTCGTCCCCTGATTCGACGATGCCAGGTAATCCACCATCACTCACTCACCTGATGTGATGTTGCCAGGTATATCACCACCATGACTCACTCACCTGATTTGACAATGCCAGGTAATCCACCATCACTCACCTGATTTGACAATGCCAGGTACTCCACCATCCCTCACTCACCTGATTTGACAATGCCAGGTACTCCACCATCCCTCACTCACCTGATTTGACAATGCCAGGTAATCCACCATCACTCACCTGATTTGACGATGCCAGGTAATCACCACCAATTCGTCCCCTGATTTGACAATGCCAGGTACTCCACCATCCCTAACTCACCTGATTTGACAATGCCAGGTACTCCACCATCCCTCACTCACCTGATTTGACAATGCCAGGTAATCCACCATCACTCACCTGATTTGACGATGCCAGGTAATCACCACCAATTCGTCCCCTGATTCGACGATGCCAGGTAATCCACTATCCCTCACTCACCTGATTTGACAATGCCAGGTACTCCACCATCCCTCACTCCCCTGATTTGACAATGCCAGGTAATCCACCATCACTCACGTGATTTGACAATGCCAGGTACTCCACCATCCCTCACTCACCTGATTTGACAATGCCAGGTACTCCACCATCCCTCACTCACCTGATTTGACAATGCCAGGTATTCCACCACCAATTCGTCCCCTGATTCGACGATGCCACGTAATCCACCATCACTCACTCACCTGATGTGATGTTGCCAGGTATATCACCACCATGACTCACCTGATGTGACTATGCCAGGTATATCACCACCATGACTCACCTGACGTGACGATGCCAGGTATATCACCACCATGACTCACCTGACGTGACGATGCTAGGTATTCTCCATCACTCACTCACCTGACGTGACGATGCTTGGTATTCCACCATAACTCACTCACCTGACGTGACGATGCTAGGTATTCCACCATAACTCACTCACCTGACGTGACGATGCTAGGTATTCCACCATAACTCACTCACCTGACGTGACGATGCTAGGTATTCCAGTGTGCCTACTCCGTGACTGAGGGTTCTCTCTCCTCGGTGAAGTTTTGACAGTCCGAGTGATGGGTGGGATGTCTCTCCCCTCAGCACTGTGGCTAGCACAGCTCGGCCCCCAGCCGGAGCAGGCGGTGAAGTACTGGCGTTTTCCCTGGGTCAATGCTGTTGCGGTAGTCGTGGCCACCAGCAGAACTAACAGGAGGCACTTGAGCTGTGGGCAGAGTGGGCGGGGCATCTGTGGGAGTGGCGTTCTGCAATAGAAAGGTCTTGTGGTGGTCAGTGCTAGAGTTATCTGAGTGGTACTTTTAGGTCTTAGAGAGTAGGTCTCCAGACAACAGAGAACGTCATCTTTTTGTGTACTGACTAAAGAGAAAGATTCACGCTGTTGTCTTCATCCTAAAGAGATCTTCAGTTATTGCTCAGACGCCCTATGAGACCGTGTTATTTGTCCCGAGCTTATAGAATGCACCTAACACGATATACTGATACATGGAAGTCCCAACAGTGGCGACAATGATGAGAGTGCCTCCCGTGTGCCGAGCTAATATCCCAAGAGAAGTTTACTCTATAGTAGACTATAGCCGTGGTGACGTAGAGAATGAAAGGGGAAGAAATCAGGAAGATTTATCATTTATTGTGGAAGAGCTCTCCGGAAATTTCGCCAAAATTGGTACCGAAAATAACTGTGTGTAGTCAAACACATGCTGATGAGCCGAACAATCCCGGCACGTATTTAAAAAAAAAAATTATCGGGACTTTTTTGTTGTGGTTAATGGCCGGACTATTGGGAGACAGCGGGGCATTGATAACGGTCAAGACGCTTGGGAAGGTCTCGCACTCACACATCGGTGGTCACATGACTTCCCATTAGGGCTGCCCAAAATGGCGGGCATGGGGGTGTCACTCACTAGCCTCCGTAGATTGGACTGTCAATCTTATTGAGCCTGTTATATTAGTTTTTGTCAATTTAGCGTGGGGAAAAAAAAGTTGATCAAATTAAATTTGTCGAACACGCGGCTGCGTTTTTAAAGTTGGCAGAACACGTTGGGTTTGTTTTTGTTTTTAAATTGTTTTCATTTTTGGTAGAGTTGGGGGAAGATGCCATTTTAATTGAAATTTCGCTTGATGAACTTTCTCTTATTTCAGAGAAAGTTCCACTTTGTACTGACGTGTTAACGAAATTGTTCTATGCACTTTAACGAAAGCCACATCTTCCTACCTTCCCACTGATTGGTCCCTATTTTTAGATGATTTATTCCACTTCTATTTGTTCCAGAGCGAGGTTGAGTCCGATTGTTGACAGTCGCGTAAAGTTACGCCCCGATTACCATTGGTACCGGTCGCGATTAGGTGACCAGGAAATTACCACTTTGTTAGGGGCGGGGCGGGGGGGATTGGGGCGTGAGGTAAATGATATGAAATCTTTTCGCACCATTCTGTATCCGCTGCCGTGACCGGTTCTGATCTAAATTTAGAATTGTATTAGACGATAAACCGTTGAATCCCGAGGCCACATCTAAAAACGATTTAAATAAAATGAATGCGCGGGGCGGCTTTAAAAAAAATAATCTATTAACATTTTAACACTTCACAAAGTAAATTTTAAAACATTAACATTCTCCTTTAAATTATGTCCAAGTTGTGTTAACATTCCTTTCCTGACGTAATCTAGTCGAGCGCGGGTTGTTGTTTTTTTTGTTCAAAATTTCGACTATTACATATTTGATACATACACGTCGTAACACCTGTAAATTTTATTATCGTTCGTGACTGGTTGGTCTCACACATTAGGATAATCCAAAAACATCCAAGAGTTAAATAACTTTATAACTCAATAATTGAGTACTTGTTTCTGGTATGTGGCCGTAAAATGACCACGCTGCCAGTGTAACCTACCATTTTGGTTCAACGGTTTGAAAACTTCCTGCTACGTGCCAAACGTAGAAAACTAATTGACTGTTACATTTCTTCTTTTTTTTTTTTTAAATAATTTTTTTATTATGATTTATTTCTTTTGTTAAATATGGTACGTCAGAGTATGGTTTGGTGGAGGCCGCATGACAGCAACCACATCAAGATTATGTTATGTTGGAGTGTGGGCTTTTTGGACAACGCGTGGCTGGTGTGACAGCAACCACATCAACATTATGTTATGTTGGAGTGTGGGCTTTTTGGACAACGCGTGGCTGGTGTGACAGCAACCACATCAAGATTATGTTATGTTGGAGTGTGGGCTTTTTGGACAACGCGTGGCTGGTGTGACAACAACCACATCAACATTATGTTATGTTGAGGTGTGGGCTTGTTGGACTACGCGTGGCTGGTGTGACAGCAACCACATCAACATTATGTTATGTTGAGGTGTGGGCTTGTTGGACTACGCGTGGCTGGCGTGACAGCAACCACATCAACATTATGTTATGTTGGGGTGTGTGGTTAGTTTGAAATCCGTGACGTCCGTGTGTATCTGTCCACAGCTCGGCTAATGATGATTAGATGCAGTAGTCCAAAAAAGATGAAAGAAGTGAACTCCACGTCTTCTAGATAGCTTCCCTTAATTTTACCGGATGTCGGTCTGATGTCAAAAGATGGGCTGACCTTGACACGGCTGACTTTTTGTTTAGTAATAATTGTAGTCGCACCAGGCAGTCAGGCACACAATAATTTGCTCTATCAGCCATCAGAATTGCCTTAGAGCATGCAATGCGGATATGACGTCGATGAAATGAAAGATGGCCATTCCTTGAGTTAATCGCGGCAGTGAAAGGTCACAGGAAGCAATGTGAAATTTGGTCATTTTGATATGACGTGTTTGGTACGTAGGTAAATAGATATAGAGATTATTGTACTTAAACTGATGACGTATTAGGTACTTGGTAGAGAGTTGAAAAATTGCTTATACCATGATGTCAATTTTTGAACCGTTTTTCAGAAAATTCGGACACGAATTTTTTCAACAACTAAAAAGAAAATAATAAAATATCCTTCTACCAATGTTCCCTTTTAGCGCTGCAGCAGCAGATTAGAATTCATGCGCAGCAAATTTTTAAAAAAATTTTACACAAAAATGGATACTGAGCAACTTTGCACGCAAGTTGTATTTTTACTTTGCACTCGGACCAACAAACCTTAGAGGGAACCTGTAACCTTTACTGCCGTGTCTGTGTCCCTAAACAAAACATAGAGCCACGCCGACTACAAACAGGGAACCTGTAACCTTTACAGTCGTGTGCCACTAAACAAAACATAAAGACACGCCAACAAGTACAAACAGGGAACCTGTAACCTTTACTGCCGTTGTCACTAATCAAAACATAAAGGCACGCCAACAAGTACAAACAGGGAACCTCTAACCTTTAACCTCTAACCTTTCTCGTCGTGTGTCACTAAACAAATCATAAAGGCACGCCAACAAGTACAAACCTCGACGTGTCTGCGGTTTAAGCACTGTGAACTAATCTCAACCAGATTTGATTGGGTTTGAAATGACCGCGCCAAGACAAAGGTTATTTTTTTAATGACAACATTGTTCATCGAGCACGTCGGTATCTTCACATGTTGGTTTAATTTGTCTACTCATAAAATCGTGCAGGGCCAGAACGAACTGACCTCTTTCTGGTGATGCTAGTTCACATTTTATATACACACTTAATACGTTTTTTACACATACATATTGTACACCTGATGCTAGTGCATATTTTAAAAATACCCTTCGTGTTTATTTTACACATGGTGTTAGTACACATTGTACACGTACCCTTAGTACACATTGTACACGTACCCTTAGTACACATTGTACACGTACCCTTAGTACACATTGTACCTATATCCTTAGTGTATGTTGTGCACTTGATATTAGTACACATTGCACACATACTGTAAGTTAGGCTATTATTATGAAATACCCGGTAGTTTTGCTTAGGGCTGCGGAAATAAACGATTAATTAATCGATTAATCGTTAAAAATTTAATCTATTAAAATAATTTGATCAATTAAACTTTGATTAAATTTTAAGTTTTTTTTTCCAAATGTATCAATTTGTTTGTATTTTTTGTTACTTACATACTTATCCCTAGTGTTATTATTATTTTAGACGTACATTTGTTCGTAAACAAATAAGGTTTTTATTCCAGATTTCTTGCACAGCAGAACGATTTTGCTATGTTACGTCACAAAATATGCGATCCATGGAATTACAGCGACTTAACCGATTTCGTTATATAATGATTTGCGAATTAACGGAATCTACATACGCGTTATATAAAATTTAATAAATCGAAATTAATCGATTAATTTTTCCAGATTAATGTAAAAAGATTATTTTAATCAGTACCAGCCCTAGTTTCGCCATACTTGCCGGGTATCGAGCACTCTGCTAGGAGGCTGTTAAAATACCTGTTCCATGTTAGAAGTATGTATTACATTGTGGAGTGCGGACGCTATTGTAATACCTGTTCCATGTTAGTTCTTATAAAAAGAAAATACTTACATTGTGTATTTGTGGTGGGGAGGGCATTGACGTCATGACTATAACCATAAAGAGATAACTATGTCAGTGGCCTAATGACAAGAATACTGTCAGTGGCCTAATGACAAGAATACTGTCAGTGGCCTAATGACAAGAATACTGTCAGTGGCCTAAAGACAACAAGGCTGTCAGTGGCCTAAAGACAACAAGACTGTCAGTGGCCTGGTAACTGTGTATATACAACTCTATTCAAGTCTGGTAACTGTGTATATAAAACTCAATTCAAATCTGGTAACTGTGTATATAAAACTCAATTCAAATCTGTTAACTGTGTATTGGAAACTCTATTCAAGTCTTGTAACTGTGTATACAGATATCTATTTGAATATAAGCAGGAGTGACTACTCTGAAATTGACAATCCTAAGTCCACTCGGGGCCCCTTACAAAGATCAATTTAATCCCCATTACACGACCGTCGTCATCTGTTCACTTTTAGAAACCAATCCACCGACACCACTGTGCGGGCATTCAGTTCTATAGATACACATTGAGGGATGTGGGAAACAAGAATCTAAAGGTGTGGACGGTGGGCCAATGATAACAATGTATTAGTGACAATTTTTGCTGTCCCCCACTTGATGTTTTTGTCAACATCTCTTGATAGGTCATCCAGCTTTAGATAGGTCAGGAATAGGTCATCAACCAGGTTCTGGTCTTTAGAACTGAGAACAATACGACTTGACCGTCTGGTATTTGTGTACAACTAACAGAAATGATGGCTTTTCTTTCATGACTTTACTCGCCGGGAGATTTATTTCAGAACTCTTTCTAAAAGCTACAAAAAGAAAAGTCAAGTGATGCAAATATTTGGGGAGGGGGCGGACTGTAGAGAAAGAATTATGGGGTTGTTAAAATATCACTGTTCCTGTCATTTTTCTAACTGCAATTTATTGTAGGTTAGTTTTAGCGTCTCTTGAGTTAACGTAATCAATTTGAATGCCGTCACATTTCTTAATGATCTATGATTACATTCGATTACGTTGATGACCATTTAACATTGGAACACTCTGATCCATAAGAATCGCCACAATTCACTGTTGCAGAAACTACATTCTTACTAACAACTCATGAACACGAATCATCATCACCAACTGTTACATAACCTATTTCTTACTAACAACTCATGAACACCAAAAACCATAACAAAGAAAGCCACGGGTAAAAATGTTAACGTCACAGCAGTCTTGACCAAAGTGTTTACCGAAGGAAATAGCGTGCCGCTGAATGAAATGATATTGTTGAGGTAATCGAAAGAGAGAGAGAGAGAGAGAGAGAGAGAGATCAAATCATGTTTTCAAATCTGAGTGGTTATTTCTATCGGTTGTGGGACCATAGTGGCCTGATAGATCCGGAAAAAATCGAACATATTCGACTATTAACATTAAAATCGTTACAAAACGTAACTATTTCACATTACATGATTGTTCCACAACTTTAAGTGCGAGGTGGGGCCTCCAGGCCATGTGAGGACAACATCACGGGAGACAATCGGTATTGAAGGATTCCGAGTAAAGACATAATCACGGGAGACAATCGGTATTGAAGGACTCAAGTAAAGACAATCATTTTACATGCTCGCAAAAGCACCCCCCTCCAAACCATATAACTTTTTGGTCACATTTAACGTCTTTAAGCGTCGTATGTATTTTCTACTGGCTACATCAAATTTATCTTTCTATATACCAATGTCGACCAAAGCGCGACCAGCAAATTGTGTGTGGCTCTTCTGTGTTTACATTGTGACTCGCGAACAATTTGTGAAAGATGTTTTACTAGGAATATGACAAAGCCATGTATATTGACTTGTTGAACCTTCTCGTCTATGATGGGACACTCACCAATCATCGTCGGCGTCTGCAGTTCCTTCAAGGGCAGAGTCCACCTACGAGAGACCTCCAGGCATCCCTATCCTAGGCCAGCCTCTCATGGCCAATTCTCGTGATTTCTACCTCAAATTATCGTGATGTCTGCCTCCAATTCTCGGCACCAAGTGTTTCTAGGGTGGCCTCTTTTTCGCTTTCCCTGTGGGTTCCATTTCAGGACTTGCCTCGAATTGGAATAATATTTTCTTAGTGTATAACCAATCCACCTCCACCAATTCTGAAGAATCTCTTCCTTAATTGGCTTCTCCTTTGTCCGCTGCCACAGCTTACGGTCGCTGATTTTGTCCGGACTGTGAATTCTGAGAATCCTTCTTAGACGGTTGTTGATAAAGGACTGAATCTGGTCAGGTTTAGGCCGTTGTTCTCCACGTCTCGGCTCCATATAACATATGTTGAATGACTTGTCCCTACTAAAATTCTTTTCAGCATGTGTTCGTAAATCTATTTATCATAACAAAATAATCAAAGATGGTTTCGAGCTTCCCTTGAACATTGTTTAGTAAACTTCTAATGCTGAAATGGAGCTGTTAGAATTACGCGAATGTCAGGGTTTGACGATGATTCACTAGTCGCACGAATGTCAGGGTTTGGTGATGATTCACTAGTCGCTATCTGTGATGGGTTTCTGGAAACTCGTGCCAGAAGTGTAATTATATCATCAACTTCAGAAAGCCAGTTTCGTGGGTATTTTCATTTGCTTTACAACCCATGCCAATAATCTTTGTATTCCACAATGAAGTTAATGAAATCAAAGCACCCATCAATAACCAGTACCCAGAATCTGACAGAAATGTCCCCCACAGTTACAAGTTACCAATAAAATTTATAGAATATTCGTAGTTCAAAGTCTTCTGAACAGAATCATAAAGTATTAATGACCACTATAATTATCAGTCTATATGTAATGTGTTTCTATTCATACATTTGACATATTCCAAAATTTATTAATTGTGTAACTGTAACGCATATATTTAATCAACCTACGGCTACGGCTAACTTTTTAAAAAGTTTAATTCATTGAATTCGAATAAAAATAATTTATATTTTTAAAAAATCACAAAAGGTATTTTTCATTGCGAGTGTGGTCGTGACTCATTGTGCCTCTATGCGATCCTGAACAAGTTTTTTAAAAACAATTTTTCTCACTTTATACACTT
The DNA here is from genome assembly GCA_002072015.1 of Radix auricularia. NCBI lineage: Eukaryota > Metazoa > Mollusca > Gastropoda > Lymnaeidae > Radix > Radix auricularia. Next base: position 1,405,683 of record MUZC01000796.1, on the reverse strand, counting down.
CTGGCCCACAATGTTCCCTTTAGGCAGCGCGCCGCGTAGATAATTGACCAACGTCTTGCAGCAGTTTTGAATTACCGCGCAGCAACTTTTGAAAAGTATTGCATAAAAAAATTAATGCTGTGCAACTTTGCACACGGACCACCGAATTTTAAAGCGAACATTGCTGGCCCACCCTGCTTCATACAGTTTATAAATGAGTTGTTGTTTCAATGACATGATACATTTTTCTTCGGATGGAATTTCTGATCGTCGAATGCATGTTCATTAAAACGTTTGGTAAAGTACGCTGTAAATAAAAACTATGCACGTTACTTATATTTATCTTGATATTGTTATTGTTCGCGTCCGTAGCACAGCTCAACTATAACTTTAACTCTTTTTAAAACAGCTCCTGGTACCCTGCTATAGCAACGGTCACAAGAAAGTTGGCAAGCAATGGAAGACAAACAACAAATTTATTCATCGGTTGTAATGTTAACTTTTCTCATAGGTGGGCCTTTTAAGAGGCTTTTCCGATTCCGAGACGACCCCTCTCTTGTCAGTCAACATCCCCGCGTGTTTCTAAAGTAGCCGCCCATGTTAAGACTGTTATAAATCCCGTCGGTTGGCTGTAACACACGTCGGTCACGGGGTTCGAACACACGACAGTCCGGTGCGTAAACATACGACAGTCCGGTGCTTAAACACACGTCAGTCCGGTGTTTAAACACGGACCAGGGGCGACACCAGCCCACCACAACTCACCTGCTTTCTGACATGGTGCTCTGGGGCGTGCAGCTTCCTTGTCAATGAACTCAGGCGTCAGTGAGGGGCGGCATATAAAGGGAGAGAACTGATCAATACCATCTTTCAGCGGAACCGACTCCGCGCGTGGGCGGCAGCGGTTCTCTAGCTGTGACGCGCGGGGTTCACGTTCTGAAATACTCGAGGTTTATAAAGGTTAAGAAAACGTGTGTTTTAATTTTGATATTGAGGACGATGGAATGCACGCACACTCAAGACTTTAAAACATCGTCTTGAAGAAGATGTGACAGTATGGGCATCTCTAGGTAGTGGACCTCGCTAGGTACTGGATATCGCTGAGGTAGGTGACCTCACCAGGGACGTAGCTAGGGGGGGCGGTCCGCCCTGGGCGGCACTCATTCATAGGGCGGCATTTGCGGGCATTTCAAAAGTAAAGTCATTTCCGAAAACCGCCCTTTTTATTTTGAAGGGAGAAAACCAAGGTTAAATAAAAATATTAATTTTGAGTCTTAATTAACGGATTCTAGCAACATTTGTTTTATTACATTGTAGTTGTTATAACTAACACAAAACCGATCAAAAATTTGAAATCGCTCAAAAAATGTAACGATTTGTTTGGTAAATTAAGTGGTATACGTCACAGATGGCGTTTTAATGAGAAAACTGCACAAAAAACAACACATCAAAGCTGGTCCGAATATATGTTCTATAAATATCGCCACGACAGTTTTTGCGTGGCTTTTCGACATGCGCAGAATGATACGCTAGCAAGTAGCTACATGACATGGTGGTTCAAATATTGTGTTTGAATAGCAAGTAGTAATTTATATTACTGTTTTAGGTTACATAAAATTATTATAAGGTAACTTATTAAAAATTAAATTTATATTTTTGTTTTCATTGCATTACATATAGCTTGTGTATTTCATTAAAATACGGTTATTCATTAAAAATGAACGGTTTTTCATTTTCCCGTTAATATACACCACAATAACATAAATAATTTCGAAAAAAGACGTACTTAAAAGTTTCAAGCTGCTTGAAGAAAAATGAAATCTGAAGTAACTAGTAAAACGAGATTGGATGATGGAATTTTACACAGTTCAATGCAATCTTTTTCTTCTCTATGTTATCTTAATTTATGGGAACCTGTCTTCTTTAAACTAATGCAAAACCATTTCATGGAACAAAGATATGTTCTAATACAGAACGTTGTTATAGAGAGTTGGAGATATCAACTGAACGCCGAGTTAGAATTAGAAAAAATATGATTAGGTAAAATTCAGTAGATGTGGTTCTATCTTTTAAGCAAGAAGTACAACGCGAAATGTTTTTTTTATAAATATATATATTTATAAAAGAAAATAAAAGAACGCGCTGATGAGCAAATGTCCTTGCCAGAAAATATTCGTATATAATACCATGTGACCTACTAAATGAAGAATTTAAACATCAAATAAATTTCTTTATTTACAATGATAAAGATCAGTTCGGTACTGAAGGAGAAAGGATCGGGTTTTTAGGGCAGTACACAGGGCCGGTTTTAGCTATTGCGGGGTCCTATGCAGCTTAGAATACGAAAAGGATTGCGCGAGTCCCGTAAAGTAATAAGGATAAGTAAAAATTAAGATATGAAAGATATGGCCTATGAAAGCGCTGGGCCCACTGCGACCGCATAGGTTGCAGTAGCCTAAGACCAGCCCATGCTGTGCCTACACTACAAGAAAGAGGCATTTTGTTAGAAATACGCGGGGGGGGGGGGGGAATGCACCATTGATCTATTAAAATATACTCATCAGTATAGATTCGAAATTCTTTACACATCATTATAATTTTGCTAAGAATTTTTCAACAAATGCTAGTTGTGAAAGGAGCTTCCTTAAACTGAAGTTGAAAAAAGGATAAACTATATTCACTCTAAAATAAGTGATGTAAGACTAGATGATCTTGCAATATTGTCCGTAGAACAAGAAAGTGCAAAATATTAAATTTTGATAACATAATACACGATTTTTCTAATATGAAAGATAGGTAAGTAAGTAAATGTTTTGGTTTTTTTTTAATTTTAAGTTAACATTGTGATGTATAACATTTCTTTATTTATAAAAGAAATATATATTTATAAATAAAAAAATAAAAGTATGTTGTTAATGTTTTTGGGGTGTAAATTTGGAATATGTTTTGTCTCATTTTGGGGTGGGGGGACCTGCGAGCACAATTTCTTTCTTGTGGCCTTCAAAAAAATTATAATGAATTTTTTTATTAATGTGTATAGATCTATCATCTTATGCGGCCTCTTTTATTACTGCTTACATAAATAGAGCATGCAATGGTAAAAATATTCCCCACCTTTTACAATGTAATTCGTTTCAATTACATTTATTTATTCATGTTTATTAATTTATATTTAAAAAAAAAAACATCACACGATTGACTTAAGGGGCCGTCCATTAATGACGTCACGCTATTTCGGCTGATTTTTTTTACCTTACACCCTCGTCAAACGTTTATTGTAAGACTGCACTCTAATATTAGTGATATCCTAACTCTCGTGAAGGCCACGTAAAATGTCAATAAATACATTGTCGGTAATCATATATTTAAGTGGAATTAGTATTTAAAGTTGCACGTTTTGAAGGACGTCAAATACGTGAGACACCTCTTCCCCCAGCCCGGTGCGTGACGTCATTTATGGGCGGACCCTAAAAGAACTGCATATTGGAGACCGCCCTGGGCGGCAAAATCTCTAGCTAGCTACGCCCCTGGACCTCGCTATGTAGTTGACCTTTCTAGGTAGTGGACATCGCTAGGTAGTGGACATCGCTAGGTAGTGGACATCGCTAGGTAGTGGACCTCGCTAGGTAGTGGACCTCTCTAGGTAGTGGACATCGCTAGGTAGTGGACATCGCTAGGTAGTGGACATCGCTATATGAACTATATGAACATGCCTAACAGTTATTTCTTTGTGGTCCCAAAGTATGGACAAGTTATTGACAGTTGGTAACAAGATATTGATTGGAAATGGGGCAAACGATATATGAACATGGTACACCCATAAAACAATTTTGGGCAACCCAGTTATTGACATTGGCACCCACAATTAGACCTGATCAACATATATTGACATGACCTGTCAAATATTGACATGAACATCAAATATTGACAGGCCATTTCAAATATTGACAGGACATTTCAAATATTGACTTGAGCTATCAACTATGGTCATAAACTTTTAATATGGATATAAGCTAATGAATGTTATAGGCAGGCGGCACACACACAAAACCAAAGACCAACAAACGACCAAAGATCACACAATAGGGGCCGCGGTCAACAGCAGTGACTGGAGGCACACACACACAAAATATCATAAGATGCATGTCTGGGCTCTCTTGTCCAATGTTATCCGATAGCAACCTTCCGATTATGTTGTCTTGTCTGTGTGTGGGTCTGTTTATGAAACATGAGATGGCGTCATCTTGAGACAGACTCAAGGCCATGTGGTCTCGAAGAGCAGCGTTTTGTCTTTGTGCCGCTTACACTTAACATTTACGGGGGTGTAGAAATATACGAGGGTTTACAACTTGGAAGATTTTATCAAGACAAATTGCGGCGTCACTAAGGGTTGGCTCTCCGGAAACAGGTTAATTTACACGGCGGGTTAACCATAGGTCTACAACGGTCTATTTCAGTGTTTCTCAAACTTTTTGGGTAACGACAAACTAAAAATATTCGAGAATTTGAGGGAAACACAAAAATATGTTAACTTATTTTATTAAAAAGATAACATTTTTTTTACATATTACTGTAATATATGTATCACAGGTGGTATCAGTAGATGGCTGTATCTCTTACAGAGCTGACTTGGTTTATGGTGTGCCTCAAGGCTCCGTTTTGGGTCCGGTACTTTTCGTGCTGTATACAAGGCCACTACTTCTACTGCTCGAAAAGCATTCAGTTAAAAGCCAATCATTTGCAGATGATACTCAACTTTACACTCACACTGATCCCTCTGATATTGACTTCACTGTCCAATTGATGCAGGAGTGCATTGGTGAGGTAAAGTCTTGGATGATTTTAAGCAAGCTCAAACTGAATGATAATAAGACAGAAGCACTGCTATTCTGTAACAATAAATCACGCAGTACTTTGACTCTTCCGAATTCTATTCAGGTGGCTAGTTTTGATATACTGTTCACAACATCGACTAGGAATCTTGGGAATTACGGACACTTCCACACCGGACGATTCGACGCCGGACGGTTCGACGCTGCCAGTTCGACGCCAGGATGTTTCAACGCCAGGTCGTTTCGACCCCGGTCGGTTCGACCCCGGACGGTTCTACCCCGGACGATTCGACCCCGGTCGTTTCGACCCCGGACACTTCGACCCCAGGACGTTTCGACCCCAGGGTGTTTCGACCCCGGACGATTCGACCCCTTTCTCTTTAAGGCGTGAAATGTTTTGGTTTTTAAAAATTCATTTTTAATTCTTTTTTAATTAAAAATAAATAGTTGAAGTTTAATATTATCTCTTTAAAAATAAAAACAGTAGGAAATAGTTATGTTTAACGGTTTTTTAAAATGATAGTATGATTGAACAAATAATATAGTTTTATATTAATATGTCTTAAAAATTAAAAATAGAATGATATGTTATTTT
>MUZC01000796.1:1378938-1397473 GCA_002072015.1 Radix auricularia | reverse complement strand
CTCCTACTCGCACTAGACAGTGGGAAAATCTCTATATTGGTCCTCTTAGATCTTAGTGCTGCTTTTGACACCGTCGACCATCAAACATTGCTAAAAACCCTGCAAAATTATTTTGGGATTTCTGGCTCAGTTCTGGCTTGGTTTCAATCATACATATCTAACAGATCACAGGTGGTATCAGTAGATGGCTGTATCTCTTACAGAGCTGACTTGGTTTATGGTGTGCCTCAAGGCTCCGTTTTGGGTCCGGTACTTTTCGTGCTGTATACAAGGCCACTACTTCTACTGCTCGAAAAGCATTCAGTTAAAAGCCAATCATTTGCAGATGATACTCAACTTTACACTCACACTGATCCCTCTGATATTGACTTCACTGTCCAATTGATGCAGGAGTGCATTGGTGAGGTAAAGTCTTGGATGACTTTAAGCAAGCTCAAACTGAATGATAATAAGACAGAAGCACTGCTATTCTGTAACAATAAATCACGCAGTACTTTGACTCTTCCGAATTCTATTCAGGTGGCTAGTTCTGATATACTGTTCACAACATCGACTAGGAATCTTGGCTACATTATTTCTGACAACATGTCTACCAACAACTTCATCAATCACATCTGTCGCTCTGCCTATACTGCCATTCGTCAGATCAGTTCAATCCGTCATTACTTAACAGATAGTGCAACAAAAACTCTAGTCTGTGCTCTTGTTCTAGCTCGTATTGATTACTGCAATTCTCTTCTGTCAGGTGCGCCAAAACAATGCATTGAAAAACTACAGAGAGTTCAAAATTCAGCTGCCAGATTAGTTCTAAAGGCAAAAAAACATGACCATGTTACTCCGCTACTTTACTCACTTCATTGGCTACCCATACAAGCCCGAATTGATTACAAACTGGCCGTTCTGTGTCACAACTTCTTTTCTGACTCATGCCCTTCATATCTTACTGAACTTTTGTCAGTCTACTCACCAAGTCGTCAGCTACGCTCTTCTGCAGATACACGCATTCTCTGTGTTCCTAAGACAAGAACTAAAACATTTGGCGAAAGGTCATTCTCTTTTTGTGCAGCCAAACAATGGAATTCTCTTCCATTACACATCCGTAGTATTTCAACTGCTAAGTCATTCAAGACTGCACTTAAGACACATCTTTTTAAAATTTATTTTGAAAATTAATGAAACAACATTTCTTTAAATGATTAACGTAGCTAATGTATAACTTATTGTCATTTATGTAGTTAGTATGATATGAATGTTTCTTTTATTAATATATGTATTGTTATTTCCATGTAAAGCGCTATGAGCCCGGCTCCTTGCTGGGATACAGCGCTATATAAATTATCATTTTATTATTATTATATGTAACTGTGATATGTCAGTGTGATAGGTGTGCCTGCTTAAGGGAACTCATCATATTCCATCGGTGCTCCAGAGTTGACAAGCAAACGCGCAACTCATCATCAACTGTAAGGAGTCTCTCTCTCTCGTTACTTGGACTTGATTTCAGTAAATGCCGAAAAGCCAAATTCACAGAACCAAGAAGATGAAAATGGCTACAAAGTTTTAACTACTTTCAAACTGACTAAAGGATAGACTTTCGTAATTGCAAGCCAGAATTCGTCTAAAGTCGTGTTGGTGAACGTTGTTTGATAGAATTTGTTATGTCGTAATTCGATCAGCTGCTCCTCCTCTTCACTGACAGCGAACGGATTGATCACCCAAGCCAATTCGTTGATGTCCAGTGATGCCAATTTCAAGCCAACTACACCGCTAGGAAGAATGTAAAAAGTAAATGGCGTACACAGACGCCAATCGAATTTAACGTCCTGCCCCACGCGAAACACTCGTGATTACTGATTTCGTTGTTCATTTATTGAAACTAACATTTTGTTTTGCTTTATTTTAAAGTTTCATAATAGCTTCAGAGCTCATAACACTTGCGAATTTAAATACGTTTACTGAAAATCCTACATGTGGAAGAAAATCAGCAGTCCCGAGCATGCGCTCTTCATGGGGCTTCCCGGAAAACCCCCTCAGCCCTCTGGCCCCCTAAGGGACATAAAGACTGAGAAGCCCCCCCCCCCCCCCGGAGCGGTCGCTGCTACAAGCGGCCGCTTGGGCGTCCAGGACACTTGGTCGAAAATTCCTCCCACTAAAGTGTGCCTCCCGAGGGAGGGGTAAAATTCCCTACTATGACTCTACTCCCTACTACTAGTAAATACGTTTACTAAATCTCGCGACACACCTGGAAATCTCTCACGACACACTAATGTGTCGCGACACAGAGATTGAGAAACACTGGTCTATGTATGCTTCTATTGTCTAAGTCAACTTTCTAGCTTTATAAATGTCTAGTTCCACAAGTATCTAGTTCTACAACTGTATCGTTATTTTTTAAAATGTTTTCATGGCCCAGTATCAGTTTACTACATACCCCCCCCTAACAAGATCAATACAATATGTAAGATAAAAAGATCTAGACAATGTGTTTAATGTAAGATAAAAAGATCTAGACAATGTGTTTAATGTAAGATAAAAAGATCTAGACAATGTGTTTAATGTATAATAAGAACTTCAATGCAAAATAACAAATACAATATTTTCATTTGTAACAAACTTTGTCCTTTTCAAAAATTTCATCTTTTATCACCTTCTCATTTAGGAACATAGTACATTTTTTAAAACTTAGTCAATTTCACCCTTCGACAAACTTATCTCTCCCCCCACCACCACCCTTTTTCAAAACGAAGACTTTCTTTATTTATTTTTTTTTTTCTTGTTCTGGATACAGTAAACCAATTATTTTTACTTTGACTTCTCCAAATAATTAATACCCAGAACTTTAGTATACGTTTGATCCTCAGACCGGGCGATCAAAGGTTAATCTGACATCACAGGCAGTAGTACTGCGACATTAATGCTGGTTCTGAGCACGGGAACAAATCATTCAGCTTACATGTTTGTTTTGACATGATCTAAGGTGTGAGGCGGTAGACCACTGTGGTGCATGGCAAGGTTGTGAGAACCTCTGATAAATTGTTGTCATGGGAATTGTGGATCTCTCGGATTTAAGCGAATCATTTATAATGCAACGGAATCTATTATTTCATTGTTCACGCTGGCGTCTCTGTAACGGGTCACTTTCTTATTGATTGTGTCCATGTGAATTAGGGAATAGCTGGATAGATATTTGTTGGGCCCATAAACATTATTATACAAAAGAGAGAGTGATATCTGGCTCTTATTCTAAACACGACCTTTTAGAAAAAATAGATTTGACTTTTGTTCTACACATGACTCTTAGAGTAAACTGGCAATTTACCCGCGCTTTGCTGCAGAAAATAGGATTTCAGTTAGCGTTGAGAACCCGCGTAGCACCAATTCAAAACACCTATTGATTTTAATCTGAATTAAGATGGATATACTAAATATATTTTAACTTTAACCATTCAGGCTCCTACGTACACAAGAACTTGGAGATTTAAAGATGCGTCTTTTTGATATAACTCATATTGGGGGAAAAAACTATATTTGGCAATCATCCCCCTAGTGAGAGGTGATTTAATATTTTTTTTACTCTTACCATCGCGGGGGGAGAGGTCACTCAACAACTTCCAAAAGTTTAAAGTTTCTACCTACACGGAAACTTGGAGAATTCGTGTTGATTCAGTTTTAGATAGCTCATTTTAGGTCGAAAAAAAGTTCTGGGTCCCCGGCGACCCATAAGAGAAAATTATTAAACTTTATATAATTATTTTTCCTTGTCTACCTACACGGGAAATAAGATTTTCAATTTTTATAAATCTCATATAAGAAAAAAAAACGTTTTTGGGGCCCCGGCCCCCATAAGTGTGTATTTAAAAATTCTTTTACACCGACTTTTGTCGTGAGAGAGTAATTAACAATTTCCCAAAGTTTCATGCTCCTACCTACATTGAAAATTGGAGAATTTGTGATGAGTCGGTTTATAATATATGAAAAATTATATTTGGGCCCCCGGTCCCCCATTAGTTTGAATTCTAACATTCTTTTTTGCCAATTTTTGTCGGTAGATTGTACTAAACAATTTCCCAAAGTTTCATGCTTCTATGTTCACGGGAAATTGACAAATTAGTGATTTTCAGTTTTTATATAGTATATATTTGGAAAACAAACTACATCTGGGCCCCCGGTCCCAAGTAAAGGATATTTGAAATATTTTCAACCAGCTACCATCGCCAATGTGAATTTAGCAACTCCCCACGTTTTATGTGTCACCTACACGGGCAATAATGAGGAAAAACTCGTACCACACAAAGAAAAAGGGAAGTCCACGCCACAATATCTCCTGCATGAAAGACCCTGCGATAGCGCAGCTGTTCAAAGACAAGGTGAAGGAAAGTCTCTCAAAGATGTCCCCATGCGTCACCATTGACTCCAAATGGACGCAACTGAGAGACACAATCTATACATCCGCAATACAAGCCTTTGGCAAAAAATCTCACAAAAACACGGACTGGTTTGATGAACATTGGGACGAGATGAAACCCGTCACTGAAGCAAAAAGGAAAGCTCTTATGGCTTACAAGGAAAAGCCTACACCTGACAATTTGCATGCTTTAAAAACAGCTAAGTCACTTGCCCAAAAGGTTGCACGTAAATGTGTCAATACCTACTGGCTTAAGCTCTGTTCCAGTATACAATCAGCTGCAGACATGGGCAATGCAAAAGTCATGTACGAAAACATCAAAAAGGCAACGGGCCCCTTGACGTCAAAAGCTGCTCCCCTAAAGTCCAAAAATGGAGAAATTATTCAAGACCAGGCAGCACAGCTAAAACGGTGGGTTGAGCATTATCTGGAATTGTATTCAACAGTTACCGCAGTCTCCAGCACCGCTCTAGATGACATCCCAGATATGCCACTCATGGAAGAACTTGATGTCGTGCCCACACAGGAAGAGCTGAGCAAAGCAATTGACAGTCTAGCTTGTGGAAAAGCGCCTGGGAATGATGGAATACCACCAGAGGTTCTAAAGAGTGGCAAGACAGCTTTACTCCAACCATTGCACGAGATTCTGTCCCTCTGCTGGGAACAGGGCTACATCCCCCAAGACCTAAAGGATGCAAATATAGTGACACTATATAAAAACAAAGGTGATAGGAGTGATTGCAATAATTATCGCGGCATTTCACTCCTTAGTATTGTAGGAAAGACCTTTGCCCGCGTTATACTAAAACGTTTACAAAGCCTAGCATCCCGCGTCTATCCAGAATCTCAGTGTGGTTTCCGGTCCGGTCGGTCTACCATAGACATGGTGTTCTCCATACGACAGCTCCAGGAAAAATGCAGAGAGCAGCAGATGCCACTATACATTGCATTTGTGGACCTTACAAAAGCCTTCGACTTAGTCAGTCGCAACGGGCTATTCCAAATACTGGCAAAAATTGGATGTCCCCCTCACCTACTTGCCATCATCAGACAGTTCCATGAAAATATGCTTGGCACAGTACAGTTCGATGGAGCTAAGTCAGAGGCCTTCCCTGTCAGCAGCGGAGTTAAACAAGGTTGTGTACTCGCACCAACACTCTTCGCAATATTCTTCTCTGTACTTCTTCGATACGCATTCAAGGATAGCAGTGAGGGAATCTGGTTACATACCAGAGCTGATGGAGGACTTTTCAACACTGCCCGCCTCCGAGCCAAGACCAAAACGACGGATGTCCTAATTCGAGAGCTACTATTTGCGGATGATGCGGCACTAACAGCACATACAGAATCTGGTTTGCAACAACTCGTGTCAAGCTTCTCCAATGCCTGCAAAGAATTTGGTCTGCAAATCAGCTTGAAAAAGACAAACATCATGGCCCAAGACACTCGACCTCCTCCTACCATAAATATCGATAATGAAAACTTGGAGGTTGTGGACAGCTTCACCTACTTGGGATCCAAGGTCTCCAATACACTGTCCATTGAAGAAGAAATAAACAGCAGAATTGGCAAGGCAGCCGCAACAATGGCTAAACTAAATAAGCGGGTCTGGCAAAACACCAAGCTAACGGAGAAAACCAAACTGTGCGTCTATCGAGCCTGTGTCATCAGTACACTACTATATGGGAGCGAGACATGGACCACTTATACATCACAAGAGCGTAAGCTTAACAGCTTCCATTTGAGATGCTTGCGCCACATCCTTGGTATTAAATGGCAAGAAAAAGTGCCTAATAGTGAGGTACTAACGCGTGCCAATACCCAAAGCATGTTCTCAATTCTTAGTGAAAGACGCCTGAGGTGGCTAGGACATGTCAAAAGAATGAGCCCCGGCCGCATCCCGAAGGATCTCCTATATGGTGAACTTGCTTCAGGAAAGAGGAAAACAGGTCGCCCACGCTTGCGATTTAAAGATGTCTGTCAAAGGGACATGAAATCAGCCAAAATACATACAAGTAACTGGGAGTGTAAGGCAGAAGACCGATCTACGTGGCGTACAGTTGTCAAAGAGGGCGTCATAGTAGCCGAGGAGCGAAGAATGGAGGAGGCTGCAGACAGAAGAGCTAGGAGAAAGGCCAAAACATTTGGAAGCACAGAACTCGTGTGTAAAAACTGGCAAAGACTGTCACTCAAGGATAGGACTGCACAGTCACTCGAGGAAATGCAACCCAACGGTGATGCACCATCGTCTCGCGAGACGGAAGGATGCCGGAACACGGGCAATTAGTGAATTATAGATTTTGAATTTTTATAAATCTCATATAAAAAATATGTTTCTGGGGCCCGGCCCCCATGAGTGTGTATTTAAAAATTCTTTTACACCGACTTTCGTCGTGAGAGGGTACTTAACAATTTCGCAAAGTTTCATGCTCCTACCTACACGGAAAATCGGAGAATTAGTGATGAGTCGGTTTTTAATATAAAAAAACTATATTTTGGCCCCCGGTCCCCCATGAGAAGGAATTTTAACATTCTTTTTTTGCCAATTTTTGTCGGGAGCGTATACTCAAAATTAACCAAAGTTTCATGCTTCTACCTATACGGGAAATAGGAGAATTAGTGATTTTAAATTTTTATATAGCATATGTAAGGAAAAAAAATTTTTTTGGGCCCCGGCCCCCATGAGTGGGAAAATAAACTCTTTTTTTTAAAAAATAATAATTGGGAGCATGTACTTAACAAATTTCCAAAGTTTCATGCTTCTACCTACACTGGAAATAGGAAAATTGGGAATTTTTAATTTTTATAGAGCCCAAATGAAGAGAAAAAATGTATTGGGCCCCCGGCCCCACATGAGCGAGATTTTAAAAATTCTTTTTCGCCAATTTTCGTAGTGAGAGGGTACTCAACAACTTCCTATACTTTCATGCTTCTACCTACACGGAAAATAGGAAAATTGGTGATTTTATTATTTTTATAGAGCCCATATAGGAAAAAAATGTTTTTGGGCCCCCGGCCCTACATAAGCGAGATTTGTAAAATTCTTTTTCGCCAATTTTTGTCGTGAGAGGGTACCCAACAACTTTTCTAAATTTCATGCTCCTACCTAAACGGGAAGTTGGAGAATTAGTGATGAGTCGGTTTTAAATATAATAAAAACTATATATGGGCCCCCGGTCCCCCATGAGAGGGAATTTTAACATTCTTTTTTGCCAGTTTTTGTCGGCAGCGTGTACTCAAAAAATTAACCAAAGTATCATGCTTCTACCTATACGCGAAATAGGAGAATTAGTGATTTTCAATTTGTATATAGCTCATATAAGGAACAAACCTTTTTTGGGGCCCCGACCCCCATGAGTGGGAAATTTAACTCTTTTTTTCCAGTTATAATTGGTAGCATGTACTTAACTTATTTCCAAAGTTTCATATTCTACTTACACGGGAATTAGGAAAATTGGTAATTTTCAATTTTTATATAGCCCAAATTAGGGGAAAAAATGTTATTGGGCCCCCGGCCTCTCATGAGCGAGATTTAAAAAAAAAAAAAAATTCGCCAATTTTCGTCGTGAGAGGTTAACCAACAACTTACTAAAGTTTCATACTTCTACCTACACGGGAAGTTGGAGAATTAGTGATGAATGAGTGAGTGAGTGAGTCAGTCAGTCAGTCAGGGCTTTCCCTTTTATTAGTATAGATAGATTCGGCTGTTAGTAAATGTTGTATCCGCTGTTAGTAAATGTTGTATCGGCTGTTAGTAAATGTTGTATCCATCTCTTGCGGCTTCTTTCCGGAGTTTGTCTTATTTAACTTAATTTTGCCAAATGATTATCTTTTGGAAATATAAATTCAATATCATTATACTATAATATACCTGTCACAATATGTATTCAATGTAATTTATCAGTAATATAAGATTGATAAGAGTAATTCAATATAATTTTTAGATGTAATCCAACGGCCGCCATACCGCGTCTCGCATGCAACGCGTGAAAAATTTATGAAATTTTAAAAAAAAAATTGGAGTATATATTATCAAAAATATTTATTTATTAACTTATTTGACCGAAACAAAGTACTGAAAATAATTTGGTCCTGATTTGAATGAAGACAAATAAAAAATTTCTGATTTAAAGTCTTGAAGTGTCAGGAGCAGACACTATTTTTTTTGCTTTTATCAAAAGAGTGTACCACTTCAACTGAGATAGTTTAGCGTGCTATCACTTGGAATATTGCTATCGCTCATTAACGACCTTTTTCTGGCAGAACTTAGCACCATAACTACAAGCTACAAATCTGATGTTAATAGATTCATAGAAACATGCTAGATCAAAGGCTTCCATGAAGAATCACAACTATTGATGTTGACTATATCTATATGCCGTGCAGTGTGTTTCTGTTCATACACTTTACTATCACACAGACCACCGACTGGTGTCTTGACTTTCAGTGTTGACTCACAGTAGTACTGTTACACTGACATTGGCGCTGCACTTTAAACCAAGCGCTGGGCTCTCGGCTTGTCTAAGTTCAGTATACAACAGATCAAATGATGACTTGGCTGGTCACGAGCTTAGTACGATGATTGGTGTTCTCATCCCCGCCTAGTATTATCTCCACGGTGTAGTACGATTGTTCTAAACCCCGCCTAGTATTATCTCATCCCCGCCTAGTACTATCTCAACCCCGCCTAGTATTATCTCAACCCCGCCTAGTACTATCTCAACCCCGCCTAGTACAATCTCAACCCCGCCTAGTATTATCTCATCCCCGCCTAGTATTATCTCCACGGTGTAGTGCGATTGTTCTAAACCCCGCCTAGTACTATCTCAACCCCGCCTAGTATTATCTCAACCCCGCCTAGTATTATCTCCACGGTGTAGTGCGATTGTTCTAAACCCCGCCTAGTATTATCTCATCCCCGCCTAGTACTATCTCAACACCGCCTAGAATATTCTCAACCCCGCCTGGTACTATCTCAACCCCGCCTAGTACTATCTCAACCCCGCCTAGTATTATCTCATCCCCGTCTAGTATTATCTCCACGGTGTAGTGCGATTGTTCTAAACCCCGCCTAGTATTATCTCATCCCCGCCTAGTATTATCTCATCCCCGCCTAGTATTATCTCATCCCCGCCTAGTATTATCTCCACGGTGTAGTGCGATTGTTCTAAACCCCGCCTAGTACTATCTAAACCCCGCCTAGTATTATCTCCGCGGTGTAGTACGATTGTTCTAAACCCCGCCTAGTATTATCTCCGCGGTGTAGTACGATTGTTCTAAACCCGCCTAGTACTATCTCAACACCGCCTAGTATTATCTCAACCCCGCCTAGTATTATCTCAACCCCGCCTAGTACTATATCAACCCCGCCTAGTATTATCTCAACCCCGCCTAGTATTATCTTCACGGTGTAGTGCGATTGTTCTAAACCCCGCCTAGTACTATCTCAACCCCGCCTAGTATTATCTCCACGGTGTAGTACGATTGTTCTAAACCCCGCCTAGTACTATCTCAACCCCGCCTAATACTATCTCAACTCCGCCTAGTACTATCTCAACCCCGCCTAGTACTATCTCCACGGTGCATCGCTCTATTCCACAAAACTGCCTCTGGTCGGTAGGATGGCGATCGTTGTTGCACTGATAACCCTTCGATTCTGCTGTCTTTCTCCTACTAGTGTTAAAATGAACCGGTGGACGATAAAAACATCGTCTCATGGAAACCCCAGAGGTGCGTTCTTGTATCAAGGCAAAGATTTGCACCAGCACGCCTCGGATTGCTAGCTGTAACGTCACACGGGGGAGATTTTCATTGTTGTCATTAATGGTGTCGCGACTGGCACCTTGTGTCATGTTTGACGTGTGGGGCACAGGAAGTTTTGATTATTCCGAGGTACAGGAAGTTTTGATAATTCTGAGGTACAGGAAGTTTTGATAATTCTGAGGTACCACAGGAAGTTTTGATAATTCTGATGTACCACAGGAAGTTTTGATAATTCTGAGCTACCACAGGAAGTTTTGATAATTCTGAGATACCACAGGAAGTTTTGATAATTCTGAGGTACAGGAAGTTTTGATAATTCTGAGCTACCACAGGAAGTTTTGATAATTCTGATGTACCACAGGAAGTTTTGATAATTCTGAGGTACCACAGGAAGTTTTGATAATTCTGAGCTACCACAGGAAGTTTTGATAATTCTGAGGTACCACAGAAAGTTTTTTTTTTATCACGAACTTCTCATTGGTCCAGTTAATTCATTCCAATTTCCACTTTCTTTATTCCAATTTCCACTTTCTTCATTCCAATTTCCACTTTCTTCATTCCAATTTCCACTTTCTTTATTCCAATTTCCACTTTCTTCATTCCAATTTCCACTTCCTTCATTCCAATTTCCACTTCCTTCATTCCAATTTTCACTTCCTTCATTCCAATTTTCACTTCCTTCATTCCAATTTTCACTTCATTCATTACAATTTCCACTTTATTCATTCCCATTTCCACTTCCCTAATTCCAATTCTCGCTACTCCTAATTTAATTTCACACACCCTAGTTCACATTATCCGCACCTTCGTTCAGTATTCTCTACATACATTCCAAAATTATCTACCCACGTTCCAAAATTACCTTCCAACATTCAATGTATTCCTGGTATCCCTTCCACTATTTCTTGATGGTATCCCTTCCGCGAGGCCTCGCATTTCTTCCAACCTCCTTATCTCAAATGACTCCTACCTTACCGTTCTTTCAAAGTCAAGTACCATAAGCCATACTCAACATATTCAATTGCCGTATGCTAATGTTTTCCAAGGTACCTCAGAGCTGTTTCTATTAAGTCTCCGCTATGATGGCTTTGAAAACGTTTGATAGATGCAAAACGCGCCACCCACGCCCCAATTTCCGATTCTCCCCCGAAATTCCTCCCCATTGTTCCCCTCCGTGGTGTTGGTGGGAGACAAATCTACGGCCGATTAGAGGGGCATTCATCTTGTCGGAGACGCAGCCGTCACAGGCGAGATTCGGGTGTCGGGAGTTCATGCCCCTGATACCGCGGCCCGCTCGGGCGATTAACGGATCCGTTGATAGAGTCTGAGGGGGCGACGAGGGTGGACCATGTCCACGAGTGTTAGTGAGGGACTGTATGTGTGGACATATGCCACACGAGGTCATTGAGTGGTGGACTGCTGTTTTTGGACAGCTGATTTTTCGGACATTGCCTTGACCAAGTCATTACATTTTTTTTTTTCGTTGTCGCTCTTGAGTCAAAGGTTGATGTTCCGTGAGATGAACGACATGAGGCAGAGCTTATGTCTTCAACTAGGGTGGTGGGGGCGGGTTACAATCAGTTTGATAAGTTAATATGACACGGCGTAAACAAAAAGGACAGTCACAGGGCCAGCACTGCTGGGGGAAGGGGACCGGAGGCAAACTGCTGTCATTACACATCAAGAACCAGGATGATCACTAGAAATCCAGATATGGGTAGTAAGTTATATCCGGGTATATTTTCAGAATACTGGGGCGCATCGTGGTATCCAGATAAGCGGCTTGCTCAGCCCCAGACACAACGGAAGAGAACGTGACAGAGGGGCCAGTCGTCGCCCCCCCCCCCCACACACCTCTCTCTAAGATCCAATGTCACAACTGGTCTCAAGTTCTGTCTTTTTCATATATTACTGGCTCATTGTGTTCCTTTTGTATACGCCTACGGATGTATTAAAGTCACGCCCACTGATGTATTAAGTGACGCCCACTGATGTAATAAAGTGACATCCACTGATGTATTAAGTAACGCCCACTGATGTATTAAGTAACGCCCACTGATGTATAAATTGACACCCACTGATGTATTAAGGGACACCCACTGATGTATTAGGTGACACCCACTGATGTATTAAGTGACGCCCACTGATGTATTAGGTAACGCCCACTGATGTATAAAGTGACACCCACTGATGTATTAAGTGACACCCACTGATGTATTAAGTGACAGCCACTGATGTATTAAGTGACGCCCACTGATGTATTAAGTAACGTCCACTGATGTATTAAGTGACGCCCGTTGGTATAATTAAGTTGATGCCCACCAATGTAATTGAGGTGACGCCCCTGCAGAGCTGTGATGTTGACCAGCACGCCATGTTGACCAGCACGTCTTATGTACCCCAATGCTCCACAGTCACGTACCGTCCAGTTCGTGGTTGTTGTTTCCCTTTGATCGCCACCTGACAGTCCACGGATGACCTACTTACCTGCACTATTTACTGTTTTTCTTTTTGTCCTCGCTCATGTGGGGCATAATCCTCCCTTCCCAATTGAATGTAATCTACTATTAGAAACCAATCTTCTTTAAATTGTTGACCACACCCGTCTCCCACATTCCACCCCCCTCCCACTCAATTTGAGCAGGCTTTAGTCACATTTTAAAAATAAAACTATTTTATCGGCAATGCCATGAGATATTTAAATATTATGGATAAATGTAGATGAATGTATCTATCTCCTGTTGGCAGTCATGTGACCATCCAGTGTGTTGATCTGGTCACCACACGTTCACTTGTTGACCACTGTGGCTCTCGCCATCTCTTACTTCATAACTGTAACACTATAGTCAGCGAGACAACCCGCTGTGGTCAAGTTGTTTGGCTGTGGTCAGTGTGAATGAGACAACCCGCCGTGGTCAAGTAGTAGGACTGTGGACAGTAGGGACGAGACAACCCGCAGTGGTCAAGTAGTAGGACTGTGGACAGTAGGGACGAGACAACCCGCAGTGGTCAAGTAGTAGGACTGTTGACAGTGGGGACGAGAAACCCGTTGTGGTCAAGTAGTTGGACTTTGGACAGTGGGGATGAGACAACCCGCCGTGGTCAAGTAGTAGGACTGTGGACAGTAGGGACGAGACAACCCGCCATAGCCAAGTAGTAGCACTGTTGACAATAGGGACGAGACAACCCGCCGTGGCTAAGTAGTAGGACTGTAGGGACGAGACAACCCGTTGTGGTCAAGTAGAAGGACTGTGGACAGTGGGGACGAGACAACCCGCCGTGGTCAAGTAGTAGGACTGTTGACAGTGGGGACGAGACCCGCCGTAGCCAAGTCGTAGCACTGTTGACAATAGGGACGAGACAACCCGCCGTGGTCAAGTAGTAGGACTGTGGACATTCGGGACGAGACAACCCGTTGTGGTCAAGTAGTAGGACTGTGGACATTCGGGACGAGACAACCCGCCATGGTCAAGTAGTAGGACTGTTCACAGTAGGGACGAGACAACCCGCCGTAGCCAAGTAGTAGGACTGTAGACAGTAGGGACGAGACAACCCGCTGTGGACAGTAAGGACGTGACAACCCGCCGTGGACAGTAGAGACGAGACAACCCGCCGTAGCCAAGTAGTAGGACTGTTGAAAGTAGGGACGAGACAACCCGTTTTGGCCAAGTAGTTTGGCTGTGGACAGTAGGGACGAGACAACCCGCCGTGGTCAAGTAGTAGGACTGTAGACAGTGAGGACAAGACAACCCGCCGTGGTCAAGTAGTAGGACTGTGGACAGTAGGGACGAGACAACCCGTTGTGGCAAAGTAGTTTGGCTGTGGACAGTGGGGACGAGACAACCCGTTGTGGCCAAGTAGTTTGGCTGTGGACAGCGGGGACGAGACAACCCGCCGTAGTCAAGTAGTAGGACTGTTGACAGTAGGGACGAGACAACCCGCCGTGGACAGTAGGGACGAGACAACCCGCCGTTGACAGTAGGGACAAGACAACCCGCCGTGGACAGTAGGGACGAGACAAACCGCCGTAGCCAAGTAGTAGGACTTTTGACAGTAGGGACGAGACAACCCGCCGTGGTCAAGTAGTAGGACTGTGGACAGTGGGGACGAGACAACCCGCCGTGGTCAAGTAGTAGGACTGTGGACAGTAGGGACGAGACAACCCGCCGTGGTCAAGTAGTAGGACTGTTGACAGTGGGGACGAGACAACCCGCTGTGGTCAAGTAGTAGGACTGTGGACAGTAGGGACGAGACAACCCGCCGTGGTCAAGTAGTAGGACTGTGGACAGTAGGGACGAGACAACCCGCCGTGGTCAGGTAGTAGGACTGTGGACAGTAGGGACGAGACAACCCGCCGTGGTCAAGTAGTAGGACTTTTGACAGTGGGGACGAGACAACCCGCCGTGGTCAAGTATTAGGACTGTGGACAGTAGGGACGAGACAACCCGTATTGCAAAGTAGTTTGGCTGTTGACAGTAGGGACGAGACAACTCGCCGTGGTCAAGTAGTAGGACTGTAGACAGTGGAGACAAGACAACCCGCCGTGGTCAAGTAGTAGGACTGTGGACAGTAGGGACGAGACAACCCGTTGTAGCAAAGTAGTTTGGCTGTTGACAGTAGGGACGAGACAACCCGCCGTGGTCAAGTAGTAGGACTGTGGACAGTGGGGACGAGACCACCCGCCGTGGTCAAGTAGTAGGACTGTGGAACAACCCTCCGTGGTCAAGTAGTAGGACTGTGGACAGTAGTGATCAATGTTACCTCTAAGATTATTTGGTCCTTGCGCACATTGACAAACTCTAGTGCAAAGGTGCTCAGTATTGAGTATACATTTTTTTTCAAAATTGCTTACCCCACAGTTTATTTATTGTCATCAAAATTCGCTGTGCGGTAAATCTTAATTGCTGAACGGCTTAAAAACACAATGGCGGTGACCAGCACCCTAAAAGGAAGTAAAGATGCATTGGTAAACTTGGGCTCAGATGTTTTTGTTCAGTCAAGGGCGGCCACCTTTGATTCAGTGTCACTAAGCGCAAGTTCGGCGCATGGTTCCGCCCCTTTGGTTTTGAAAAATGTTGACCTGTTTCTATGTGTCGTAGACCACCAATACCAATGAGGGCGTCTCTTTAAGTTAAAATTTTGTTATTTTTTATGCGATTTTCTTTTACATGATTACAGTAGATCCATAGTTGTCTTGTTAACACAGCTGCTGGTCCGTATTACCCTATCCTACTTCTACCATTGAGTTGACTTTTATTTCAGCAAATTTCCGTTGGTGTGTGGGGACACCCAATGGCGCCCCCTTCTCTATCTTACTGTTGCTATTGAAATGACTTGTATTTCAGAAGGGTGATTTGTAGGATCGGGGGGGGGGGGCACAGACTGAGGGGGAGTACAGACCATGACGCCCCCTATCTCTATATCCTACTACTACCATTGAGATGACGTGTATTTCAGAAAGTTGCTGTGGTGGGAAAGGGTTGGGGGGAGCACTGACTTTGGTGCCCCCTACCCTAGCGAGTGAAGCCGTTATTTGTGAGCACTGACTTTGGTGCCCCCTCCCCTAGCGAGTGAAGCCGTTATTTGTGAGGACTGACTTTGGTGCCCCCTCCCCTAGCGAGTGAAGCCGTTATTTGTGAGGACTGATGCGATGTATATCTGCTGGAATCGTCTGTGTTGTAATCTAATGTTCTTCTTTGAGCCCGGGTGTTATGTTTTTTTTTATATGAGAACCCAAGTTTATGAATCGTTCACGGAAAAGGCCGCACTTTTGCTGATGATTGTGATTGTAGGTGTCATGTCAATTTTGCTAATGATTGTGATTGTTAATGTCATTTCAGGTAAATATGTGGGCAACAGACCAATCAAGCTGAGGAAGAGTGCCTGGAAGGACAGGAACATGGAGGTCGTGAGGAAGAAGGAGAAGGAGAAGAAAAGATTAGGACTCAAATAAAGGAGAGAGACAGTCTAGTGGGCGATTGTGTGTGTGTGTGGCAGAAGGAGTGAGTGAGAGAAAATGAGGGAATGTGTCTGAGAGAAGAAATTGTAAGCGTTAAAGGAAATTCGAAAGTGCTGGATTGTTTGCCTATGTAGAGAGTGAAACAGCGTTTGCGTGAGTGAGAGCATGCGCATGGGCGAAATAAGGTGTACGTGGGTGAAAGAGCGTGTGCGTGAGTAAAAGGGCGTGTGCGATAGCGAAATAAGTGTGAGAGAGAGATTATCTGCGTAACTGAGAGTGTCCATGCCTGTGTAGAGAAAGAGTGGTGGATTCGTGGAAACACTTGGTTGTCCTAATAAAGTAGTTTTGGTGTTTTTCAAATAGCTTCCATTGAAGAGGTTTTATTACATGACAGAAAGAAAGAGAGAATGAAGGAAAGAGGGAGAGAATGAAGGAAAGAGAGGGAGAGAATGAAAGAGGTTATTACTTATATCATAGAATATTTTGATATTCGTGTTTGAGATTACCAAAAAAAAAAAAAAAAAACCATTTTAGCCAAACCTTATCAGAAGCTGTTTTTGAGAAATTAAAGTAATGAGTTCGGCATCAATAAAAAATTCGAAGGCATGTTTTGAAATGAATTGTCGAGAATTTGGTTTACTAGCAAATTATTTGAAACATTTGTTAAATAGATATTTTTTAAAATGTGTTGCTGTAGAGCAGGGGTCTCCAAACTTTGCCGCCACCGAAGGGCATCATTAACTGTCAAACAGCTGTATGGGTGACGACTACTTACCACCAACTACTAAGTTTTCTGGTCAACTACTGGTAAAAATAGAATTTGTTTTTAGGAGATTATAAGTATCCAGGGGCCGGATGAGAGGGCCCCGCGGGCCGTAGTTTGGAGACCTCTGTTGTAGAGAGTGGGTGGTATTGCATTGAATCTGAATGCTGTTCCAATGTTCTCTAAAGTTTCTGATCTTGTTGTGAGGAATGGAGTGGTCTGAGAGATGCAGTATGTAAGATGTATGTTGACAGAACATTGTCTCATCTATTAGGTACAAGTCGACCTACTGTCATTCTGTCAAAGTGTTGTCATGTCAACGTGTTGTTGTCATGTCGACATCTTGTCATTACATCAAAGTGTTATCATCATGCCAACATCCTGTCGTCAGTTGTCATTAGTTCATAATAAACATGTGTTCATTGACTAGAGAAAAAAAAACGTGTTTCAAATTGTCTGATTCCTAATCATTTCTTAAAGCTTTCCCAGAAATATGTCAGTGATTCTGTAATTACTGAAAACAGAAGACATTACCAAAACATGAGGGTCTTTAATAGTATGGTTCCAAGCACTTTAGTCTCAGACACTATAGTTCCAGACTCTATACTCCGATACTCTATAGTCCCACTGTAGTCCCAGACTCTATAGTCCGATACTCTATAGTCCCACTATACTGTAGTCCCAGACTCTATAGTTGGTCATTGATACCTCACGGCATAGATGTGTGTGGTCTTATAGTTTATAGAGAGTAATTAGACTTAACCAGCACACGTTCCTGATCATCATAAATTCATAAATGAAACGTTTTGAAAGCGATAATCTTTTGACACAGTAGATCTGGTGAGACGACCTTGACACAGGAGATCCCGTGAGATGAACTTGATACAGGAGATCCCGCGAGATGACCTTGACACTGGAGATCCCGTGAGATGACCTTGACACGGGAGATCCCCTCATGCAAACTTCTGTTTTCGTGCTCATGTAAATACAGGATATATACCACAGCCTCTACTGGTGGTCTCCCAATTAAGTTCGTGTGCCGAACTCTCACACAGAGACACTAAACCCTCTAAAAGCCAGGCCACGCATTATTGCCCGTCCATGCCCAGAATACTCCCAAATAATGATGAGTTTCGTGCTCCACTTTTAGATCAGCTCAGAACACAGGCCTGGGCAACAATCAGGGTTGCCAGATTGTAATTTGGGTAAAAGGCCAAATTGACTGTCAAAAAAGGCCAAAAAAAGGCCAAACTTATGTGAAATGAAAAATGTCAACAAAAATGACGTCACGCACGTAGGGGGCGGGGGGCACATTTGTGACGAGGGGATGGGGTTGTTTAAGAATTGTAGCTTAACATCAAAATGCACAACTCTGAATAAAAGCTCCACTTCAATATTTGATTGTTAACAATTTATTTAATGTCATTCTACATGGCTTCGCGCGTGTGACGCTACCAGAGAGCAATATTACACTATATACCTACTTAATGACAATAAGTCTTTAAAACGTAACCATTTTTAAATAGAAAATACCTCTTTTATGGAACGTGGGGGGGGGTGTAAAGCTTTGTGATTTCATATTAGAAAGGTGTCTAACTTTTTGTTACGACTCATTGCGTGAGGGAGGGGGTAAAATCGACCAAAA
>MUZC01000796.1:1366844-1377972 GCA_002072015.1 Radix auricularia | reverse complement strand
CGGGGGGGGGGGTAAAAATTGTCAAAAATAGCGTGACGTAATTTATGGACGGCCCCAAAAGAATTTTAGTAAACAAAATATTTTTGTAAATCACCCTGTGCTATCAGGAGCTCTTACGGGTATCCAATTAGACGAATATGTGTCCTGCGCTAGACATAGCCGGAGAGGTTAGGGAGACAAAAGAAGACAGTGTTGTATGGCACTGCTCAGCAGATGAAGCAGATTGCCCTGGAATTGATCAAGGCCTTCATAGACTAAGTCTCAGGCCAGGAGAATATGTAGTAGTAGTAGTGGTATTAGTGGATGTCTTGAGTTACCGTTACGTAATAAGGATCAGTGGCTCATTTTGAAATGGCGCAAAAGAAATGAAGTTGTTGCAGTGTCAGGTATTACATCACATATTTGTTTGTTTGTTTTTGTTTTTTTTTTACTTCACGGGGACATTTGGCGCTATAGAAGAAAGCCAGCATCACCATTACAACAAACGCTGACCTTGAACTTGAAACCTTTCAAATCATATTTTACACTATATATATATATAATAAAACACACGTATATGTTAAATATAAATAAATGTTACAAATTTAATTTTTTTAATGGATTATAATTTGTAACTGATTTGTCTGTTGGGCCGCATTCACACTTGTAGGCGTGTATTACTGACACATTTCGGCTCTCATTGAAACACATAAGTCCTTTATAACATAAACTTTAATCCAATACTAGAACTTATGTACAGATAATCAGTGAAATGGGTTGAGCATCCTGCTCGCCTTTCCTCATGTACACTTTCAACTCCAATGGCATTCTGGGATTCATCCATCACGTGATATCTCTCTACCAATCATATATCAAATACTATCACGTGACAAAATTGAACATCCAATAAACGATGTTATGAAACTGTCGCGGTCCGACGTTTAAAAACTGAGTTAATTGGTAGAATTAACCTGCAGCAATATAGACCAATTCAATGAGAGCATCGCTCAGGACTGCTAGGAATAAAGTGGCAAGGTATAAACATGGGGGGAGGGGGAGTCACTCTGATCTCATCACTGACAATGTGATTTCTATGCTGTCAATCTATTTTGATATTGCAACTAAATTAACTAAAAGTAATAGATTTACAAGGCCATAAGTATGCTAGAAACTCCAAATCATGGTTTAATATAGGCCTGGGGGAGCTACCATCTCCTACCAGGCGCGTCCTCAGGTGGTGGATAGAGGAACGACTCTTAGATATAAGGGTTAGCCGCGAATATTGAATAAGCGGCCGTGGACCAACTGGTTTGTTGTCGTTGAGGATGGGGTGGATCCTGGTAAGGATACTCTTTAAAAAAATTTCCCATAAATCCAAGGAAATGACGTCAAAAAGCGAACATAGAGCGCTTAAACTCTAAACCCGGACAGATGAGGCCGTTAGCTGGGGATAGCAATCATCTAGGAGAGAAAACTCAGAAATAAAATCAACTGCTGCCTTGCAGAAGATAAAGGGATTCATAAAGGCTAGGGAACCTTACCCGAAAAATAAGGCAGTTATCCATTGAGCTGAAAGGGAACCCTCCCAGATGGTTTTGCGCAGGGCCAACAACCCAGCCGTGTAAAAAGAATATTGTTACTGAAACCGAAAGCCAAGCAAACACATATAACATAGTCAGAGGCGAGAGTAGAGCTCCGCCAAGGAGACTCATGAAGCCTTGTGGGGAAAGTCAACAGAATCCCACAAGACCGACCACCCTACTCAAACCGATGAAAAAGAAAAATCACCTCATCCACAAGGCACCTCTCAACTTGGGAACATGGAATGTCAGAACACTACAAGAACCAGGCAGATGCGCTCAAGTCGCCAAAGAGATGGTAAGGTACAAACTACAAATTCTGGGACTAAGTGAAGTACAGTGGAACACATTTGGAGAAACTAGACTTCAATCAGGTGAAATCCTGCTCTTCTCTGGAAAAGAAAATGAGGAAGACATCCATGAAAATGGAGTAGCACTCCTACTGAGCAAAGATGCATTTAAGAGCCTCCTTGAATGGGAGCCGATTTCAGAAAGAATAATCAGGGCCAAATTCCTGTCCAGGTACAATAATGTCCATATCATTATGTGCTATGCCCCAACAAACCTTGCAACTGAGGAAGACCAAGTTACATTCTATGAACAACTTCAAAGTATAATGGATAAAATACCGAAAAGAGACATACTGATCGTCATGGGCGATATGAATGCTAAAGTTGGCAACGACAACATAGAGAGAGAGAAGGTAATGGGCACACATGGACTGGGCAACATTAATGAAAACGGAGAGATGTTTGAAAACTTCTGCACATTCAATGAGCTGGTGATTGGAGGCACCATCTTCCCACATAAAAATTGCCACAAAGTAATGTGGGTCTCACAAGACCACAAATTAGAGAATCAAATAGACCACATCACTATATGCCGCACCTGGAGGAACACATTACAGAATGTACGAACAGAAAGAGGAGCAGGTATTGGATCAGACCATCATCTGGTTGTAGCCAAGCTAAAAATATAGCTAGCCAACCAAAGGCCAAAAACAGTCAGGCGAATTAGATTTGACCTAAGCAAGCTCCGTAACCCACAGGAAAGGAACGAACTACAGCTAACCCTTAAAAATCGATTTGCTGCACTGCAACTAGATGATGAAAGGGAAAAAAACATAGAAAAAACCTGGGATAACTTCAAAGAAATTATTATAGGATCTTGCAATGAAATACTAAAACCTGCCCAAGTAAACAAAAACAAAACACTGGATCAGCGATGAGACATGGCAAAGAGTTGAAGATAGGAAACGTGCAAAACAAAGAATTAATCAAGCGAAAACAAGAAAAACTAAGCAACTTACCCAACAAGAGTACCATGCAATTTCAAAAGAAATCACAAAAGTGCTTAGAAATGACAAACGAACACTTCATAATAAGCTAGCCTAACAAACAGAAGAAGCAGCAGGAAAGGGAGATCTAAAACAGTTATACAAAATTACTAAACTCTTGAGTGGCAAGAAATCTAATTACAGTGTACCAGTCCGAGAAAAACAAGTAAAGTCCTCTCCTCCATAGATGAACAGCTTAGAAGATGGAAAGAATATTTCCAGGAAGTGCTAAACAGACCAACCCCTCTGAACCCACCCAATCTGACCACTGGAAAAACACTTGACATAAATATGGAAGAAATATCCAAAGAAGAAATATGGACAACCATTAACCAAATGAAGTCAGGGAAAGCAGCAGGTGTTGATAACATACCACCTGAGATCCTAAAAGAAGGAGGTGCTGAAATCATTAACCAACTCCATAGTATCTTCAACAAAATTTGGTCAACTGAAACCCCTCCTGCAGAATGGAAAAAGGGCTTACTGATTAAAATTCCAAAGAAGGGGGATCTGTCACAATGTGAGAAATGGCGAGGAATTACCCTCCTATCAGTACCATGCAAGGTCGTTAGCAGAACAATACTAAACAGAATAAAAGATGTCTGGGATGATCTCCTGAGGGAAGAACAAGCTGGGTTCAGAAAAGGAAGATCATGCATTGACCAAATAGCAACACTCCGGATAATCATTGAGCAGTCTATTGAATGGCAATCTCCACTTTATACCACATTTGTGGATTTTGAAAAGGCCTTTGATAGCATTAATAGATAAACTATATGGTCAATAATGAGGCACTATTGAATATCAATCAAAATAACAAATATCATCAAAATCTGTACGAAAACTTCACTTGCCAAGTACAATGTAGTACATAATGGTAGATTTAACAGATGAATTCCATCTCACAATTGGAGTCAAACAAGGATGCCTCCTTTCACCACTTCTGTTCCTTCTTGTGTTAGACTGGGTCACAAAAGAAGCATATGCAAGCTCGGGAAAAGGAATCCAGTGGAACCTAATGAAAAAACTAGAGGACTTGGAATTTGCAGATGACTTGGCCATTCTGTCCCACAGACTTCAAGACATGCAAGACAAACTCACAGCATTGAGCGAGACTGGGAAAAGAGTAGGACTTAATATCAATATTCAAAAAAGAAATTTTTTAAAAGTTAACTACCAGCAAGATGGAGACATACAAGTAGCGAACTGTACCTTGGAACAAGTAAACAACTTTGTTTATCTTGGGAGTGTGGTTAGTGTAACAGGGGGAACTGATGAGGACATCGAACGAAGAATAAATCTGGACGACAGGCATTTGCCAATCTGAAACAGGTCTGGAGATCTACACACATCTCTATCAAAACAAAAGTAAAGATCTTTAACATCAACGTTAAAACGGTCCTACTTTATGGATCCGAAACATGGCGAACGACAGAGCTAACAAAAATAGACTCCAAACCTTTGTTAACAGATGCCTCAAAAATATTCTAAAAATAAAATGGTTCAACAAGGTCGAAAACTCCAAACTGTGGGAGAGGTGTGGACAAAGGACAGTAGAACAGCAAATCATAGAAAGGAAATGGAGATGGATTGGACACACCCTTCGGAAAGATAACAACAGCAGGGTGAGGCAGGCCTTAGATTGGAACCCCCAGGGCAAACGCCAGCGAGGAAGACCCAAGCGTACATGGAGACGGAGCATGTTAGATGAGGCTGAAAGAACTGGAAAGAGCTGGGAAGAATTGAAACGACTGTCAAGGGACCGTGCACAGTGGCGAGCTTTGACAGAGGCCCTATGTTCCACAAGGAACCGAAAGGAAAAATGATGATGGCTTAAAATTCTAATGATTGCTCATGTAAATTTATTGAAAGTGGCATCTTGAACAACCACACAGTATAGGATAAATTAAGCAAATATCAAGTGATGGAAGTTCGCCATTTAATTTTAGGTCACGGGGTTAAATTTTTCGTTGCAGTACTGCATCCTATAATGCCTATATAATGTACTCAAAAAGTATGAGGGTCGAATACGAGACATTTTATAACATACCTCCCCCCTCCCCCCGTCGCCCTTGACGCCTACATAGAAATAGAAATCTATTTAAAATTTAAACACGACAGAAGGGTCTTCCTGCATATGACGCAATAGTCTTGTTTATAGAAGGAGCTTCTGTTACAGATAGATCAGCTCACATTGACATCGGTGGCATTTCTTTTAACTTGTCCTAGCATTCTGGTTTAGTCTGGGAAGTATTTAAATGTAGTAACTTTAATTTGAAATATGCAGAGGCGTCACTAGGGTTGGTGTCACCCGGGGCGGTAGCTCATGGTGTCACCCGGGTCGGTAGCTCATGGTGTCTCCCCGTCATGATTTAACCCATAGAATCCTCCGAGTTTTCCAGTGCCAAATAACGGGAATATATAGAATTTTACTGTCTGATGTCACCCCCCTGATGGTGTCACCCGGGGCGGCCCGCCCCCACCGCAACCCCTCCCCTGACGCCACTGGAAATATGAAAATGCTAAAATACATTTTTAAACTCGCAAAATAATTTGTTTGACACATTTAGCATTTTAACTCATAGAAGCATGGCTTAGAATAAACACAAAATGTTATATAATGTGAATTCGTGAGTCAATTTTATGATAAGGCACTTAACATTTGAAATATCAGTCACAGTACAGTCGTTTAGTAAAATTTACTTGAAAAAAATCAATGCATTTAGCACATTAAATTACTAAATTATCTTCAACTATCATCACCTTAATAACTTCATCAATGTTACTTAATTTAATTTATATTTAATGTTTTGTAGATTAAGATTGTTTTTAATAATTATGAACTAAATTATTAACAAAAATTGTGAAATGGAACTATATTTCAGACTACAGGGTATAATTATTTGAACCCGGAAGTACTTGTTTAATGACCTTCTTAAAAGATCTTAAAATTTACCTTACATTGTCAATCATTGTAAATGCTTAATTTTTACTTTATATTTGAGATTTAATCACTCTAATAATATACGCTTTTAAATATATTTACCCACTTAGGATTGAACTTGATTCAAACTCTAGTAATTATTTAATAATTTGTTATGTTGCATTTAATATTTGAATAACTGACATACCGCTACAGTAGTACAAGTACAAGTGGAAGCGACAAGATTCAAGACAGCTTAGACAGTGCAGTCGGTAACTCACTGGACTTAGTTTAGTGACTTAGTGTTAGTGCTACAGAGTAACAGACTATGTATAATGTATATCTAGTCAATCTAGTCTAGTCGTAACACTAGCCAAGAAATTGCTGCAGTTTAATGGCTAGTGTTATGACTAGTCTTAGCAGTAGACTTTTAGACACTTCAAATAAACTTAGTCGCTGTGGCATTCCTGCAGTTTCTACACATATTTCACAGCGAAATTTAATTTTCTTGTGAGTGTGAGCAGCAGACAATGTCAGCGTCAGCATGTTGCTAGTTCTACAACTAGTTGTAACTCTTACCAGGAAACTGCTGCTATTCTATGACTAGAGTTTACGACTATTCTTCTTCTTAGATATACAGACGCTCCTTCTATGCAGACGATAATTGCGTCCACAGACCACGAGAGATGATCTGTTGGCAAGTGATGCAGCCGTCACAGGCCACGGCTATAGGGGTTCCACGCATTACTCCAGCCGCCTAACTATTGTCTAGTTAGGTACCCATTCAGAGCTCGGGGACTTCTCAGGCCCCGGGAACAAATCCTCGCCTTCGCGTGGATTTGAACTCGTGACCATCGGTATGACAGTTGAGGGCGCTACCTCTCGACCACCACGTCCCACTAGACTAGTCTTAAAGCTATTAGCATTTAACACTTTGAAAATACTAAGTTGCTATAATATATTTTTAAAAACTCTTCATAATATTAATAGATCTGGGCTCATTTATGTGTAATTGTAATGTCACTAATGTGTGTATTACTACTAAAATGTAAACATTTATTTAAATATATTTAATCAACGTTTCGACTTATCAGAATGAGTAGTACAAAAATTACAATTACCAGCACACTCATTGTGGTTTAAAAAAAAAAATTAATTTAAAAAATTTCTCGGAATTGGGATTAGAACCATGTAGTATTGGTTTTAACATCAAAATATTGTCCATCTGACTATCACTCCATGCACCAAAGCTCATATGATTTTTAAAAATTATAACTGTTTGTCATTAAATGGACACAAATCAAGTTTTTTAACTTTAAAATTAATTAATAGGTTTACCTAGTAATTATGAAATTTGATTATGAGAACTAATGTGAAGTATTTGTATTAGCATAATTACAACTTTAGTCATAACTGTAAGCACATAGCATATTTTTTATGACTAATTGTAGCAGCAGACACTTTGTTAGTCTTAATGTGTAAGTAATAATGCGCTGAACTGCTACAAGAACATAAGACAGAATGGTGAACACCATGCTAATTTATTGTTTTCACTAACTTACTTGAATGATAATAATGTGACAGAGTTTGATATATGATACAAATTATCATTACCACCATCCTGGTTTTAGTGGATGAGAAAATTGAATATTGTGAAGTATATTATTTAACAGTATAATTTATATTTGTTTATCTTTTTAGCATCCGTCATGTTGCGTTTTCGTCTTAAAGAGCTACCACGAAAGATTAGAGTTGCTCCAGCCACAGGTCCTCAAGGCAGAATAAATATACTACGTGAAATAGTTACAGGGCTTATTCGCTATGAGAGAGTAGAACCAGTGTGGTATTTTGCTGATGAAGCAAGACAGTATGCGGAAAGGGTAATAATTTATTTTTTAAAAATTATTATGGCAAATGGAATAAAGATATACTTACCTATTCCTTCTTTCACTCAAGGCATTACATCCTTTGAGATTTATCCTTTCAATGTTTCAACTTTAACATTTTGTTCTCTTCTTACAGTTACTTTATCTGGCTATTAAAAATGGTGACAAACACAAGGAGACGATGGAGTTAGCAGATTACTGGCTGGAGGTCAGCTTGATTTAATTCTATTTGAGAGAAGAGTCATGAGATATTTCATGATTAGACTAAGAGCTTTTAATTTGTGCACATTTTAAAATAAGACAAAAAGTTTAGTTTCATCAAAAATCTTCATATCAACTTTTTAAAGCCAGTTTCTTGTTATTGAATGTAATAGTCTCTATAAAACATAAATGGTAAAAGCTGAAGGCATCGTATATAAATCATGAAGATCTAACTGATGATTAAGCTCCTCCATGTTTCAGTATTGTTTCCTTGATACCTGCAGCTGATGGGAAATTTTATTTAAATACAAAACCTCAGATCTAGTCATGATGATTTCGTTATTTTTTAAATTTATTTTTTAAAAAATTGTTTTCTAATATTCATGGTGAATGGGGAAAAATGGATTTAAAAAAAAAAAAGTATCATTATACGCCACCAAACCCCCCCCCCCCTTTTTTTTTTTCTTCCCTCTATCACTATCACTTTTTTCTTAATGTTACCAAAATAATAGGTGTGTACATGTTTAAGTATACACACAATAAATATAAAATTGAAAATGAACTTCTGAAATAAGTGTGCTTAAGAAAGCTGAAATAAATTTGATGTTTGAGGCATACATATTTGTGCCTTGAATTAAAAAAAGAAAGGACACCTTACATGAGAAAATTAAAAAAAAACAATTAACATTAATATCAACAGAGAAGGCTGTCATTACATTTTTACGAGCATGGTTAACTTTTAAAGTTTCAAAGCGCGGTCATTTGCTCCTTTTCTCTAACCCTAAAATGTGCCTTGATAGCGCTCTCTTTAGTAAGGAAATCACAGAAAGGAGAAACTCTTCATTTAGTTAGAGAACATTTTGTCAACTTCCGGAAATGTCGGTGGTTGCTTTCGCTAGTGTTTTTGCTCAGTTTGCAAAGTTTTGTGATTTTTTATTTTAAAAAAAAATTCTTCTTATTTTTTTTTAAGATGTGATTTTGCTTTTCTTTTTTTTTTAATTTATAGACTATGCTACAGGTAAAAATAGTATTAAATTCAAGACGGGCTTTGGACACATAAAATAAGCATTCTTATCCTAAAAGATGAAGTCAGTGTGATAATAACAACATAAATACATTTTCAGCAAATTTTTTAACTTGATTCATAACTTATTTACCGAAAACCTTAAGGGGTTTTAAAGATAAATATTTCAACATGCATAGATTTATTGTACTTTTGTTTAAGATTCTCTTAGTCTTGAGTTGAAAGACTTGTTCATTATACTGCCATCAACCAAGATTTCCTCATACTTGTTTAATTTCTCATAATTCCAGGAGAAAGATTTGGTTCACAAGCTGTTCAAAGTTTTGGTCCCTCGTTACAAAAACTACAAAACTTGTTACACAGACCTTCACAAAATGGCTGTTGAATATCCAGGGTGTGGCCTTCCTATGGGAGTTTTGGAACTTAGAGGTAAGTGTTATGATAGTGGTTCAGTATCTAGTCAGGGGTCCACAACTAAGAATGCTATACAAATTATTGTTGCAATCAATGTCTGCTTTAAGTTGTGCAGATGCACAGATATCTGACTGAAGCTGCACAGCAGATTAGAATATCCCCACTGCAAATTTGGTAAAATATTGCATGAAAATAGATGCAGTGCAACTTTGCTCATGATGTTGGTTTATTTTTACTTTGCACCAGAGGGTTATTTTTATTTACCTACCAACGAACCTCAGAGGGGACATTGGTTGCAATGTAACTTAAAGAAATATTGCACCTACTGAGCTGTTTGTTCCATATGGGAATCTGAACTGTTGACTTAAGGATATTTTATATTTGCTTCTTGCATAATAATTGAGATTGAAATTGTTAGTTTCTTTCAACAGAGTAAAAATTTATTATAATACTAGCAGACCCGGTCGTGCGTCGCAACGATCTCAGTAAAAATTACAATTTAAGAATCCTATGAGTGATATGTTTTAAAAACAATTATGCCAGAAACCTACACTGAAGTGCGAAAAAAAAGTCCAAAGATCATGGCAAACAGACAAATAAAATAATAATTTAAAAGCTTTTAAAAAAACGACATTAAAGGGCTAGGCTCTAAAATAAGTGCTACTTTGTACTCAAGCTATGTTTCTCAATATAGTGTAAAATTGCTTTGGAGAATTAAATTATTAACGTTATTACAAAAAAAATTTGGGGCCGCCTACCCAAAGGAATGAACATAAAGAGTTCAGTTTCCTAGAGTAATTATTTATAGACTCTTGCATTTTTATAAGCCAAAAAAAAAAAACGACATTAAGAGCCCCAGGGCCCATTCACGACAAGATATAAAGCTTAAAACGATCTCAGTAAAAATGACTATTTAAGAATCCAATGCGTGATCTGTTTTAAAAACTACTATGCCAAAAACCTACACGGAAGTGTGCAAAAAAGTCCAAGTTTCCCAGCAAATGGATAAATAAATCTATATATATATATACAGCTTTGAAAAAAAATAAAGAAAAAAACGAAATTAAGGGGCCGGGCTCTAAAATAATTGATGATTTATTATTTTTTTAATCGCCATTGTACTCAAGCTTTGTTTCTCTATATCGTGTAAAATTGATAGGGGAATTAAATTATTAACGCGCATTACAAAAACATTTCGGTATGCCTGCCCGAGGGAATGGACATTAAGAGTTCAGTTACTTATAGAAAATATTTATAAACTCTTAAGTTTTTATGTACTAAAATTGGCAAGATCCGTTATTTTCTTAGTAACTTAAACTAACACTAATTTTTGTAAAGGTAATATAAAGGAAAAAACGACATTTAGGGGCCCCTGTGCCCATTCTGCGCAAGATGTCAATTTCAAAAAGCTGTTCATTTTAATTCAGTTTCATCATTCATATATATTCCTATAGATTGTTAAAAATTGAATGGGGAATATATCTTAAGCATATACCAAAAACAGACATTCGGGGCCCCCAGCCCAAAAGTAAATTACATTAGAATTTTAGTGCCCTATAGCATTTTAATATGGGCTACCAAGATTTTGTTAACAAATTTTGGTTAAGATCAATTCTTTTACACAAAACCTAACGCATAAACTTAATTAAAGAAAAGAAAGACATGATGGGGCTCATTTAAAGCCAGATGTAAAGTTAAAAACGATGTTCATTTCAATTTGCATGATAATGGATATATTTGTCGTTGATTAAATATTGAATTGACAAAATCTCTTAAACATTAACA
>MUZC01000796.1:1328754-1365710 GCA_002072015.1 Radix auricularia | reverse complement strand
GTATTTTGGGCCCCCAGCCTCGAAGGAGTTGCCATTAGGAGTTTAGTGCCCTATAATATTTTAATATTGACTATAAAGTATTTATATACCAAGTTAGTTTAAGATCCATCAATGTATCAAGTAGCAATCGCTTAAACTAATTTTTATATAGCTTATATAGGCAAAAAATGACATTAAGGGCCCCAGGGGCCCATTCGGGGCAAGATATAAAGCTCAAAACAACTGTTTATTTTCAGATGGATTATAATGGCTACATTTATCATTATTTGTCAAAACCTTTAATAATTGAATAATGAAAAAATTCTTTAACGTTTTAAAAAACACGTATTTTGGGCCCCCAGCCTCGAAGGAGTTGCCATTTGGAATTTAGTGCACTATGGTATTTAAATAATAGCTATCAAGAATTTAATTGCAAAATTTGGTTAAGATCAATCAAAAAAGCAAGTAGTTAGCGATTAAATTATTTTTTATATAGCTCATATAAGCAAAAATTCACATTTGGGGCCCCCGCGCCCCTTTAGTGTTAGATTGAGAAAAAAAAGTAGCCAGTGACCATTCCGTGAAGGTACTCAACAGTCTTAAAAATTTTCATGACGATCGGATGAATAGTTTAGTCAGTTACC
This sequence comes from Radix auricularia, assembly GCA_002072015.1. NCBI lineage: Eukaryota > Metazoa > Mollusca > Gastropoda > Lymnaeidae > Radix > Radix auricularia. The sequence continues at coordinate 1,365,087 of MUZC01000796.1, read as the reverse complement.
ACGGACAAGCACACACACACACACACACACACACACAGACATATTTTCATTTTTATATATATAGATTAGCCCTGTTTTTTTTAAAGTTATTAAATTTTATTCAAATTTGATTTGAAAATACTGTAGATTGATTTGAAACATATCTCATAAATAAATGAATGATGAGCGTTACAATTACAATTTATTATCCTGAAATTTGTAAAAATATTAAAGGCAGCTATTACTTTTTTAAAATGTAATTTTGACAACAGGACTCATAAATTAAGAATATTCCATGAAATTAATTATTTATTTGAGTTTTTTAATGTTTTAAAGTTATATTTATTTTTGATAGTCTTTATCACCAAACTTTATTGATTACTGATTTTGAGTGTTGCCCCCAGCAGCTTTTGTAGATATTAAATTGTACTGAAGTAAAGTGAGTTTTCCTATTGTGATCATTGAAAATGTTGACCCTTTCCTCTGTAGGTAACCCCTGGCCGCCTGTCATCCCACATCAGCGAGACACCAAGTTCATTTTGTCCAACATCTTGCTGACCGCAGCTAGACAAGATTTTTACCACACCAAACAACAGCTCAAATCTGAGTCAGCAAAACTGAAACAACAGACGGCTGATCAAAGTGATGACATTCTTGAGGCAGACAATTCCTCACCCGTAGACCCACCCACCAACACAGAAAACTTGACTACCAACAGATAGCCAGCCTCCAAACTTTTATAAAGTCCTGTCATTTTTTATATCAATTATTAAAACAAGGTCATAGATTTAACACAAAAAAGACGAGATTGTAGAATGCAGTACTTTAACTTAATGTAAAAACGTTAATTTTAATAGAAATAATAAAAAGAACAGTTTAGCTTTTCTTCATTGTGTTAGATTAAAATTACGTAATTGTTACTTATAGATTTTTTCCTTCGTTGCTTTTTAAACATAATATAAATATATTATAATTTCTTTTAATTCATAATCTTAGATTATTACAGAGAAGCTACAAGATACTCAAACAAATTGTATCATCAAAACAATAAATTAAAGACTTATTATTCAACTAATACAAAAGTATGTGTTTCGGCTAATGCGTTGTCAGTACAAATAACTTACACAAGTATTAAAATTTTCCTATTATAATTTCATTCTTTTGATTGCACAATTTGGTTGTATGCCTTGTATTTTATTTAAAACGTTTATCACAGTCCTATTCCATGTGATATGTCTTTTAGAGAAATAAATTTAGATTTACAATATTTTATCACACACAAATTAATAAGAAAATATAACTTCAGTTCTGGGAAATCTAAATTCTAAGTTATAAAGTTTGTGAGTGTGTGGAAATTTTATTTTTTGGGTGCCGTGAAGTTAAATAGTTAAGTTTATTTTTTAAAACTAAAGGGAAACAACCTTTATTTTAATGTTTTAACATTATGATTTGGTTCTCTCCCTTTATGATTAAAAAAAAAATTCAATGAGGTGGCTAACAAAAGATATCCGGCACCCTTCCGTTTCGTGAGACGATGGTGTATCACTGTTGGATTGGGTTGCATTTTCTCGAGTGACTGTGCAGTCCTATCCTTGAGTGACAGTCTTTGCCACAGTTTTTACACACGAGTTCTGTGCTTCCAAATGTTTTTGCCTTTCTCCTAGCTCTTCTGTCTGCAGCCTCCTCCATTCTTCGCTCCTTGGCTACTATGACGCCCTCTTTGACAACTATGCGCCACGTAGATCGGTCTTCTGCCTTACACTCCCAGTCACTTGTATGTATTTTGGCTGCTTTCATGTCCTTTTGACAGACATCTTTAAATTGCAAGCGTGGGCGACCTGTTTTCCTCTTTCCTGAAGCAAGTTCACCATATAGGAGGTCCTTCGGGATGCGGCCGGGGCTCATTCTTTTGACATGTCCTAGCCACCTCAGGCGTCTTTCACTAAGAATTGAGAACATGCTTTGGGTATTGGCACGCGATAGGACCTCACTATTAGGCACTTTGTCTTGCCATTTAATACCAAGAATACGTCGCAGGCGTCTCAAATGGAAGCTGTTAAGCTTACGCTCTTGTGATGTATAAGTGGTCCATATCTCGCTCCCATATAGTAGTGTACTGATGACACAGGCTCGATAGATGCACAGTTTGGTTTTCTCCATTAGCTTGGTGTTTTGCCAGACCCGCTTATTTAGTTTAGCCATTGTTGCGGCTGCCTTGCAGAAGAAAGGTGTTGGATTTGTGTTCTTAATGAGTTAAAGTTGTGTATCGAAGTTTAATATGATTTAAACTCTTGTGAATTCATTTTTAATTGAAAAAAAATCACACTTATTATAAGTCATCTTGAGCCTATGACGACCCCCTGCCCCTCCATTTTAGACTTGCAAGTGGAATTTTAAGATTTCTTATTGATAAATTATTCATATTAACTTACTTATTAACAATTGTTATGCAAGTATAGGTTGACCTGTGATTTTGGACTAGAAATTTTGTAGGAAAAAAAATCAACTTACCAGCATAAAATAAAATCTGATAAAAAAGTAACAACTGTTCACACATCATGTTTATTTAACTTATTTTCTTATTATTTTTGTTGGTTGTTTTCTTTTTAATATTTGTTTACCAATTATTGTTTTCTTTTGCTAATTTATGTGCTAACACATTAAAATACTGAAATTTGAAGAATACTGCAGCAACTTTAACAATGACTGCTGTCTTTGGAATATACATTCCTTTAACAATGACTGCTGTCTATGGAATATACATTCCTTTAACAATGACTGCTGTCTATGGAATATACATTCCTATAACTATGACTGCTGTCTTTGGAATATACATTCCTATAACAATGACTGCTGTCTATGGAATATACATTCCTATAACTATGACTGCTGTCTATGGAATATACATTCCTTTAACAATGACTGCTGTCTTTGGAATATACATTCCTTTAACAATGACTGCTGTCTTTGGAATATACATTCCTTTAACAATGACTGCTGTCTATGGAATATACATTCCTATAACAATGACTGCTGTCTATGGAATATATGTTACTATAACAATGACTGCTGTCTATGGAATATATGTTACTATAACTATAACAATGACTGCTATCTATGGAATATAAATTCCTATAACTTTAAACTTATTCCCATAGTTGGATTATTTCTGGAAGGTTGATTGACAACCCCTCATTTTGATTTTGCTTGTGACCTAATTTTAAATTTATGGTAATAGAATCCCAACACATGGTTCTGCTGAATGGTGTTATTGTCATGTTTGGTGACATCATTTTAATGTTATGGTGACAGAATCCCAACACACAATTCTACTGACTGTGATGGCGTGTTTGATAAATAGATACAAGTTTTACCACCAGTTCTACAATGGTTTTAGGTCAAATCCTAATGGTTACTGCTAAACGGGACCAAAACATGGTCACTGGAAGACACTGACCTCTAGCAAGCACCTTTGTTCAGACTATTGTTAGAGTTAAAATATTGTTAAGGGTGATGCCCTGGGGATGTGGTCAGTTTGTCAGTCAAGGTGTGTAGTTGGCTCAAGGCCCTCAACCAGACTTCAACTTCTTTTGTATGTGGATTGAATGAATGTAGAGGGGGGGTGTCCTAGATACACAAATGTGGTGGGAAAATGTAATTTACAATGAATACTGTGTGAGTGTTGTAGGGGTGACCCACTGTAAAACTTGTCTCAGATATATGGACAGTATAACGTCTGGGGCAGGGTGCAAGCCTTGCTTTGAAAATAAGTGGACAACCTTTATGTACTCGTACATTGTAAACTCATACTCTGTACAGGGTAAACTCATACTCTTTAAAGGGTAAACTCATACTCTTTAAAGGGTAAACTCATACTCTTTAAAGGGTAAACTCATACTCTTTACATACTCTTTAAAGGGTAAACTCATACTCTTTAAAGGGTAAACTCATACTCTTTAAAGGGTAAACTCACACTCTGTACAGGGTAAACTCACACTCTGTACAGGGTAAACTCATACTCTTTAAAGGGTAAACTCATACTCTTTACATAAAAAAAAAACTAATTGTACTACAGTGGGTTTCTTTGGATGTACAATGTACACAGATAATTTTTTTCCATACCATAAATGACGTTTGATTATGATGACGATGGTGGTCGAGTGGCAGAGATTTTCACGAAATCTCTGTGAAGGCAAAGGTTTGTTCCCATGGCTAAAGGTGTCCCTGAGTCCACCCAGTTCTGAATGGGTACCTGACGCTGGTCATGGAAATAAAGGTGTCCCTGAGTCCACCCAGCTCTGAATGGGTACCTGGCGCTAGTCATGGAAACAAAGGCGGTCCGACATTGTACCGCACAATTCCCACATAGCCGTGGCTGACCAGTGAACGTTGCGTCATCTTCCCATGGCCTACAGGCCAGCATGGTCTCCTTGTTATTATGAGAACGTAGGACGCGTGAATTTTCGGCATAGATTAAAAAAAAAAAATTATTAAAAGATAAATTTATATCAAAGAATATAAGTAGGGTAAAAATGCCATTAGAATGGGTTTTTTTTTTTTAAATGTTGATTTAACAGGCTACAGGGCTACTAACTAAAATTAAACAATCACTGAAAATAAAGATAAATTAATTGAACATTGGTCAACAGGCAGATGAGGTTGCCCTTGTAATTCAATGACCATTAGTCTCAATGGTTTGGTTGGATAGTTGGATGTATTTAAATAACAGAACATGTGCACACATATGTAGAAACTGACCGCTGTTTGGTGGGATAGTTTCTTAATAAAACGGTAACCACATTTCACAGGCAATGACAATTACAAAGCTGTCAGGGTAGTCTGATTAATTTACAAATGTTTACATACCAACAATGTTACCAATATTTATATATAATATACGTATATACTTTTTACTTTTATTGGACTGATTTTACTCAATAAGTTGGTGACTGCACAACTGAACACAAGACATGTGAACACACAGAGAGGTGAACACACAGAGAGGTGAACACACGGAGAGGTGAACACACGGAGAGGTGAACACGCAGAGAGGTGAACACGCAGAGAGGTGAACACGCAGAGAGGTGAACACGCAGAGAGGTGAACACGCAGAGAGGTGAACACGCAGAGAGGTGAACACATAAAAAATCTAGACCAACTTTATCATTTATGGTTGCTTTAATTTTGAGGTTTATGTAATCGGGTAATACAATATAAATATAACATCAATAATTGACCGCCCCTCCACAAACTCGCACACACACACACGTGTTCATACGTATTAGGCCTTTGTCTAACCTATTTCATTAAAAGGCTTTAAAAAGAAATTTCTCCAGGCCTCCAATGTTCCCCGTGTGCAAATTAAAACAACTCGATCTTGTGTTAATAGTATCACAGCATACATTTTTGTGCAATATTTTACAAAATTTGCTGCGCGGTAATTCTAAACTAATGCGCGCCGTCGGTCTGATATCTGCGTGGCCGCGCAGATTAAAGATAACATTGTCTGTCTAATGTCCACCCATCTATATGAAGTCCTTTCTTCACCCGCTCTTTCGACCAGGTTGCGCCACAATCACTTTGCGATCTAATGGCAATATTTCCAGACCATATTTACGTCTCGCGCGACCGCTGTGAACTCTTCACCCGAAGTTAAAAAGGAAATCAGTAAACCACGCTTTAGTTCAGATAGTGTGTAGCAGACGATGGCAGCAGAAGGAGGTTTTAAAGAATTCTGTGGGAATAGTTCAATATTTGTAAGTTGTGTCATTAATTAAATAATATATCAGCAGGACTACCATTTTAAAAAAATCTCATTTTTTATCATATAAGCAAGCTAAATTTTAGGCTATGAAATGTTTGTCTTTCTTTACAACATTTTACATGTTTGTCTTTATTTTCATTACTCTATTAGTCTATTACTATTATTTCTCTATTCATTCATCTGCGTCTTAGCCTTAGTGCCCTTAGCCTTGGCTTGACTTGGCTAATCTGCTAGTACTACTAGTACTAAGTACTAGTGCTAGTGATTTTATCTTATTCATCGATCATCAAAGAGGAAAAACAGTGAAACGTTCTTGGACCACTGCACAGTCCACTGGTTTATTGGGCTTACCGTTTATTGTATAGTACGGTATTATTATTAATATGCCATGCCATAATTCATAATATTTTGAGCCAAAATTAAAAAATAAATAAATGGGATTTCTTTTTTACTATGTTTATATTTTTTATTACTTTTTCTTTATTCTTTGAAAATAATATAATTTATAATTAACTTATTTATAAATTTCATGTTTTCAGCTTTGTTACACTTCGTAATTTGATTTCTGTTTACTTTGACTTTGAGTATTTATTAAAACATAAAACGCTGTCACTGTCGTGAGAGAGAGGTTTTGATTCATGATAATTAATTGATAGCACAATTACCAGCTCTTTTAAAAGCTGGGATACTGTGATGTGACGGAAACTATTTGGATTGATTTATGCTGAAACCTATAAATATTAATATTGAAATTGGCTTCATTTTTTTCTACCATCTATCATCATCTGTACCAAATAATTGTAACTCTCCTTTGCATAAAACCCCCAAACCATCCTAACATGTGTAACAACCCAGCACCTGTCTGACAACCATACTAACCCAGCCCATCAACCCTCAGACTCCACTTAATTATTTAAAACTCCTTTTTGGCTTTATCTTTCTGGAGGTTTCATCAGCTGGTTGGTGTTAACTTAGAGATTTAGATATGGTTTTTAAAGTACTTTCTGTTTGACCATTAATACGCTTAGTTTGTATTATCAGGCTTGTGTTAAGATGAGGGCTGGGGGTGTGGGTTGGTTGGCAACTAGTTCTTGCCCAGCTATGTGGTGCCATAGACCAATTGTCCTCAGATATACCTGTTCAACCCAGCAGAGGCAAAGTGAGGGTCAGCTACACATGAGATTATGAACACATACACAAATAGGGCTAGTTTTTGGAATATGTGAAAATTTGTTCCTTTAAGTATTTGTATTTATTAGTGTCCTATGTCTTTTTCTAAAACAGAACCTCCTTCTAAACAGAAGACTATTGCGTCTCATGCTAATCCATGGTTTACATCTAGTCTTGCATTTTTATTATTTTTAATTGTTCCTATTTGTGGTCATTTTGCTATTGATCATATATATATCTTATTTGGCCATAGTACAGATATTCATTAGTGTCACTTACTTTTTGTTACATCTAACTAGATTGACAAATTTTCATATCTTCTACGAATTGATACAGCATTTTTTTTGTATTTATTTAAATTAAAACTTCACATCATACATTATGCTGTTCATAAAATATCATAAGTACATTTGTTGTTGATAATAAATTAATTCTTTATATAAAAATAATAAACCTCCCACTGTTATTTGAAAATAATGCACCTGGTAGTGACTTAGCAAAAATAAATACTTTATGATCAGTACCTGAACAAACTCAAGTGCAACAAAGTGAGTTCATGTTTATATAAAGACAAATAAGCAGACTAGTTGACTGCTTAAATCTTTATCTAAAAAACACCATTTAATTTGTTTGTATTTTGAATAGTATACCACCATTTTTTAAGTTTGTGCGAAAGCACACTTTGAAATATCGTTTATCTATCTGTTTCACTTACACAATGTAATGACATTTACCTTTATATAACTGTAACAAACCAGTATTCCAGACTTTAAAAAGTGGGTCAAAGAATTGAGTTATATGACTTGTACTATGGTTTTACCTTTTTGTTTGTTTTTTCTAGGTCAAACTACATGGTTGACAAGTCCCTGCTTAGAAATGCTTATTCACTGACCTTATTTTGCTCCCTATGTATATCTGGTCTTTAAGGATTACAAAGCATAAATTTCTCTATATATTTAAATAAGTAATCTTACATAAATCAGTTAGTCAATTTTATATGTTATCATGCGCCCTTTTAGAAAATTGTTTTCAGGATGTATTTGGCCAACAGCTTCATGTAAAAACTAAATTATGCTTTGTAAAGATGACCAATTTACACTTGTTGAACTTTTGGTTTGTAGATAATGCCTTGTTCAAGGATTGGAAAATTGAGCTTCTCAAACAACTGCATTTAGGTCTCTAGTTATGTCTATTCCTGCATAACAATTTAACCATGTTGAAAATCTGATTAAAAAAAATCACAATTCACAGACTTTGGAGATGAAATCTCTTATTATATGTAAGCAGAAATCAACAAAGTATATGTAAATAATGCTATATTAATATGGATATAATGACTGTGATGTAACTACCCACTTGGACAGAACATTTTACATTGTCATGAAGCCCACACAAATAAAACTGTACTGATATACAAAAATCTATATAAATAATCTAATTTGTTTTCTTACAAGTCTTAAATATAAAAATCAAAATTAGATTTTTTTATATGTAATTTAAATCTACCAAATGTAACTTTACAATTTAAAATTCATGCTTCGGGTGTGGTAACCTTTTGATAAATGATCATATCTATTAAAAAATCAATTTATTAAAAATAATATTAATAACTTAATTGGTTTTATGACTTAATACATTAATTTTGATCTTGAAACATCCACTTCCCTTAACCGAATTAGGTAATCATTAGTCAAGGTTGTGTATAAATACCATAGATTAGGATAGTCACAGTTGACCTACTTGCTTGTGCTTACATGTTCCTTCTTTTACAAACCTTCACCGGGAGATTTGTTTTATGAGTATATAGAGAGCGTGTCATTTAATTGGATCACAAAAATCAATCAGTTATCAGCTGCCAGATATGAAAGTTAACTAATGAAGTCAATGATATCATGGGCTATTTCAGCTGACATTCCATTGAGCTTAACAGTAACAGTTATCTAATAGAAGGCTTCTAAAAATGTGTTTGCAGACAAGCTCATATTACTACATTATTTCTTATCAGGGAATTGAATTTTTCCAAATGGGGTTCCATATATCACACTGTTAATTGATTCTGTCTGACCACTATGTAAAATTTTGGGAACAAAAAAACCCAACATCTTTCATGCTTTTAAATTCAAGTTACAAAAAAAAACAAAAAAAAAACACTGAATAAAATAAATTGTGTTTTGTATAATATAGCAATATAATAATGTAATACTTATAAATGTTTGTTATTGGTGTTGCATACGGTTTGCTGACATTCAGAGTTTTTAGTTATAACATTCTCAGCTTGGTGACATTTAATTTGATCAACCACAACCTTTAATGAGTCTAATTTATTATTTCATATAACTTATTGTATTGAATGAAATCTTTCTAAATGCTTTAACTATATAACCCCTAGCTAATGGTGTAACATTAGACAAAAATTTTAATATGATCATTATTTTAATGAATGATACTGTATTTGAATGTTTTCTCAAATTTAATTTTAATAAATGAACTATTTATTTAAACATAGAAATTTTATTCAATCAAGATGCAAAATGAAATCCTGACAATAATTATCTTTCAGTCCTATTAGTACTATTTAAAAAAAAACTTTTTTAAATTGGTTAATTATTTTGGCTCAATGTCTATATCATTTTTATTTTACTTTAAAAGTAATATGACATTTTGATTACCTATTTACTTGTATACTTTTTTTTCAGCCATATTTCTATTGTTCAGTTAATTTTATTTATTCACTCACTTTATCTTCTACTCAGGATCTTGACCTTCTACTTAATAACACCTGGCCAGAGTTCACCCCATGTTTTCAGAACAGTCTGATAGTATGGGTGCCGTGTGGGTTTGTCTGGCTGATCCTCCCCCTTTATCTCATCTACCTCTTCAAATATGCAGACGGGATCAGGATACAGGCCAACATGCTCAACGTATCCAAAATGGTAAACATTTAATCAAGTAAAAGAATCAAAGAAGAGTTATTCCTCATAAACCAATGACTAATAAGTCATATTTATCACATTGTCAATTATCTCAAATGATTAGCTGGTGTTTCTCAAAATTGAGATGCTGCTCCTTCTACAATAGACATCAAGATCTCTATAGATAAAATACTCTTTCAGAATATCAAATATTAAAATGTTCCTCAAACTTAACATTTATTTTAATTTCAGAACATTTATTTTGTTTTTTTTTCAATTTTAAGATTGATTTACACTATTTAGTTGGCATAATTTATTTTAAAAACCATTTAATTTTTTATTAAATTTAATATTTTCTAGATAATCAGTTTTCTGCTGTGTGTGATAGCTGTGATTGACACAGTGGAGGCAGAGCCAGACCCTCGTTATCTCTCAGACAAAATTCCAGAAGTTGTCTATTGGTCAGGAGGCATCAAGGCGGCTACTTATGTAAGTGATACAATATTAACATTATTGTGTGGGTCCATGTTTTGACCGGAGTTAGTGGTATAACAAAAGGAGACAGGGCACCCACCAGGTCTACCAAGCCCCTAGTAAGTTCTAATGGAAACACTAGGAACCCCTACGACCATCGGTTATGGAACTTACAAGCAAAGAATTACTTAAAAATTAAAAAGCATTTATTATTTAATCTAGTTTTAACTTTATCTTTTCAAGTTTTAAGGCAAAAGATGTGGATTTGCTGTAAATATTTGCAAAATTTTATAGTTCAGTCAATTGGAAAGAATGTCAATTTTAGTAGCAGAGATTGAAGGTTCAAATAATTATTGATTTAGTCTAATTAGTAGTATAAGAAGAATCTCAGCAAAAATATAGAAATTGTAAATAAAATGCCTATTGTTTAATCAGCAATGGCTCCGTGTGGGTCTATTTTAACAAGTTAAACTACAATTTTCAGATGTTAGCTGTCATTTTGCTGTACATTGAAAGAGTCAAGGGAATTATTACATCGGGTGTGTTGTGGTTGTTTTGGACTTTCAGCCTGTTGGGAAATATTATACCATTTTATACAAAAATATATCTCAAGGTAAGCACAGGTGACAATCAGATTTAATTGATGTATTGCTTGTATCTCAGATACATTTTAAAAATTATATTCCCTTTAAAATTTGATGGTAGGAAATTTAGGAATGTTTTGTTTTATTTAACTTTTCATTCGTTGTACTTTAGAAAAAAAAAAAGAAGAAATTAACATTTTAAGGATTCATTACAAAAAAATAACTATATTAAAATTTAAAAAATTTAGAAAGCTGATTCAATACACAATTATTATTCTGGTTACTTCTAATGAAAGAGAATATATCTATGTATTATGTATCAGTTAATTAATACTTTTTTCTTTACTTATAGGATTATGATCAACATCTCTTCTCTTTTGTACTTTTCTACATCTATTTCACATTACTGCTGGTTCAGTTTGTACTGTCTAGTTTTGCTGAGAGCATGTCTCGTCGTGGTTACCACTACTTGGGGGAGGTAATCTACTCAAAAATTCATTATTAGAGCTTTAATATAATTCTCAAATTTAAAATGATAAACTCTGTCACATATTTATTACCATCAATTTTTAAAAACAAAATTTGATAAAAAATGATAATTCTACTTCATTTGCACTATATTTTTCAGTATTTTTTGCTTTTTATAAATTAAAGAAAAACAACTTGTATGTATTTTTTACAGTCATAGAAAATATTAATTATAATACAATTATGATTTGATTATTCATCTTCTCAATTATCTGTTTTCAGAAGCCTTCTCCTGAGGTGTCAGCTTCATTCCCCAGTAGGTTGACATTTTGGTGGATGAACAGGTTTGTCCTTTTAAGTATAGAAGAGAAAAAACAAAGGGGTGGGGTGGGACGTCTCTATACTTTCATCAAAATCAACTCAAGGATTAATATTTTTGAAGAAGTATATATAGATCATGAATATTCAGTGGGCCATTATACGTAAATGACTTAAATGATTATTTTTATATCAACAGTCTTGTTTTCCGAGCTTACCGTAAAGGTCTAAAAGAAGATGATCTGTTTGAGCTACATCCCAGAGATAAAGGGGAGAGAATAGTGCCCCAGTTTGAGAAGGCTTGGCAGTCAGAACTCACAGCTGCCAGGAAGAAGAAAAAGTGAATATTTTTAAACGGTGTCTGCTCATGGCCATTATTTAAGAAATGCTTGATGATGACAAAGTTGTAATGATAAAAATCTACATCACACATTTACAAATATCCAGTTTCTGCTGTAAAGCTTCATCATTATCAAAAATATCTGGCCACTACTAATATTTCTATTTTAATTTACCATGATAACAACTAACTAAAACAAATTTCCTCACATAAGCTTGTATTGGAAGAGGAACAAATATAAAATATATATTAAACATAATTTTAGAATGACTAATTATTCACACTATAAAAACCCAGAATTTTTCAAATATTAAAAATTGAGCATTTAATTTAATTAAATAAATTTTTGTTTGTGTCTTCAAGAATACAGGATGAAAAGAGGAGTATAGAAAATGGTTATGCATCATTTTATCGCAGTGGAAAAGACCATGATGTCGAGATTCAGACCAATGAAAAAACACCTCTCATTAAAAACGGAGGCACTTCAACATCAACTGCCAAAGAAAAGAAGGCAGAAAATAAAGATCTGCTTCCCGCCTCACTGTTCAAGGTTAATTTAGCTTGAATGATTAAATTCTTATATTATTATTTTACAAGTTACTTTGAGATGTGAATTGATGAACCTAATAAAGTCTTTTTTTCAAATTAATGATAAATTATTGTAAATAGACTAAGGATGGTTCTGTTGTCATTCCTGTCTTGTCTGAATAGATTTTAGACTATTAGCGAGTACCAAAAAGTTAAGTTAGTCATTACAAAGAATAAATCAAACTAGAAGTCCAGGTAACAATTTTAGGTAGTTGACTTAAGCTGTTAGAAAGCATGTATTTCCAATGAGACCCATTTAATGTATATTATTTGTAAACAATCAGGTATTGGCTAAAACATATGGCCTTGACCTGCTTATGGCACATTTCAACAAGTTTGTCTATGATCTGCTGCAGTTTGTCAGCCCTCTGTTGTTGGGGTAAGAACTCACCAGCCATGTAGGGCATAAAATGAGCATTAGTCGGTAATATTATCCTCAATAATGTCATAACCTTGTTTTAACCTTTGTTGATTTAAATTATAAATTTTTCAAATAATAAAATAACCATAATTTTAAAATGCTTAGACATTTTGATAATTGTTTCAACTGGGTTTGATTATTACGTCATTGGTGTTCTCTACACAACATGTATTTACAAATGACATCACTATATCCCTAGTGTCCTGATAGACTACACTCAGAACAAGAAAGCAAATGAAGAACAGCACCAGGAGTGGAAGGGCTATGTTTATGCCTCATCATTTTTTGTGGTGTCTATGCTTGGGTCCATCATGTTCAATCAGAACTTTCACATTGGAATGACCTTGGGTATGAGGATCAAGGCTGCCCTAATTGCTGCAGTCTATAAGAAAGTGAGATGTTCATTTTATACATGTTGTTATTTTAAATTCACACTAATTTTTGTTCATTGGGAAAAATATGGATTTTTTTTTTTTAGATAACCAAGAAATAATTTTAAAATTTAGTTTTTTAGATAATAGATAAATTTATGTAATATTTAAAATGTTAGTTTTTAAAATGTAATTTTAGATCAGAATTTTGTTTTTCCATTGGTGTTAACAGAGATGTATGGGAAATATTGATAATGGGCATATTAGCAGCCCCCAAAGATTTACTTAATGTTTAACTTTAGTTATTTACTTTTAAAATACATTCCTTCAAACATAAATATTACAGAATTTCCCAATATTTGAACTATTAAACCTTTTAGTCTCTTTTTGGATCTAGGTTAAAAAGTAGTAATCAAGTTGTAACCTGTCTTAACATAAGTGAATTTTTGTGGTTTCCCAGAGTCTCACAATCAGCAATGAAGCTAAGAAAGAAACAACAGTGGGAGAAATCGTGAACCTCATGTCAGTTGATTGTCAGAGGATGCAAGATGTCACTGGATATCTCTGGATGTTGTGGTCAGCACCTTTACAGGTACTAATTGATAGGTTAGTCAGGAAGGAAAGGGATAAGTTTTACAGGTACAAAGGGATAGGTTAAACAGGTACAAAGTGATAGGTTCAACAGTACAAAGTGATAGGTTTTATGGATACAAAGTGATAGGTTTTATGGGTACAAAGTGATAGGTTTTACAGGTACAAAGTGATAGGTTTTACGGGTACAAAGTGATATGTTTTACAGGTACAAAGTGATAGGTTTTACAGGTAAAAAGTGATAGGTTTGATATTGTACAACATTAACAGACAAAAAGAGTACAATGAATATCTTTTTTTTTTTTAAAATAAATTATTTACAATAAATGATTGAAATTATATTTTTAAACTGAGGGAAATTCTTTTATTACCAACTCTAACCAAAGCAACTCAGTGAGTATTGAAAAAATATAATCACTACTAAGTTTGTTCTAATAATTTACACCTAGATCACGCTGGCCCTGTACATGTTGTGGGATGTGATGGGTGTGGCCACGCTGTCAGGACTTGGCGTGATGATCCTCCTGATGCCTATAAATGGTTTCATCGCCATGAAGCAGAGAAAGTACCAAATCAGCCAGATGAAGTTCAGGGACCAGAGGATCAAACTCATGAGTGAGGTGCTCAGTGGCATTAAGGTAGGTGGAGGGATTGTTGCAAACCTACAAGCTCCATCAAAGACAAGGTGTTTAGATGGATGATTTCTTTATCAAATCTTAAGTCTTGTTTTTTAAACTGTAATCAAAGCAGGTGAAAAAAAGTAGTTAAAAATAGATATACCGTTGTGTGTAATTTTTTCAAAGTAATGTTCTTCACATATCTCAAGTCTTTGCAGATTTCATTGTGATGTTCTTACAGTGAAGTTTCCTTTTACATTGAAACTCGGCATTGGTATGTGATCTCAATATTACTTTAGGTACTCAAGCTGTATGCATGGGAACCTTCATTTCAAGTCAAAGTTGAAGATATCAGACAAAAAGAATTAGATCTACTCAAGAAGACAGCTTATCTCAATGCTTTCTCTACATTCTGCTGGACATGTGCTCCTTTTATGGTTAGTCAGTTACATTTATAAACACCTTTTTGATTTTCTCATTTCTCATAAAACAACATAAGCTGTATAGGATTAAATGTGTAATATTATATATCTTGGAGCTCCTTTAATTGTTAAACTGTTCACACCCAATTTAAAAAAAAAAAATTGACACTATCACCACAAGCTTTGTAACTATAACATAACTTCTATACACACTATGAATTAGATTTAAATTTTAATAAGTGTAAAGACATATTATAACAATCCACTCTCCCATCTAACAGGTTACTTTAGCAACATTTGCCACCTACGTCTTGGTGTCTGATTCTCATTATTTGGATGCTACTAAAGCTTTTGTGGCACTGTCCTTGTTCAACATTCTCAGATTTCCTATCAACTTGCTGCCAATGATGGTCTCATTCATAGTGCAGGTAATCAAGGCTTCTCAAAAATTTAAATTATCAAATTCAATGAGAAACAAAAAGACAGATTATATTTAAAAAAAATAAAAATTGAATTAATAAAATATAGTTTTTAAAAAAAAGACAAAGATATCTCTTATTTTAAAATAAATTTTTATTTATTTAATTTAAGAAATTTCCGAATAATGATTTAGAAAAATCAACTAAGGTAATATAACTTTTGTAATGAGCTTTTTAAAATAGTTAACATTTATTTTACTGATGACTATCTTTAAAAAAATCTTTTCCACCAGGCAATGGTCTCTTTGAAACGTATTGGTAAATTTCTTAGACAGGAAGATTTGGATTCTGATAGTGTTCAGTTCAACCCCAATGTTGGTAAGTGTCCAATATCTATTAGGTTAAAAATAATTATTTTCATTTTTTTTCCAATGCCAATTTGAATGTGAACATTTTAAAGCAAAAATCTTAATTGGCCCAGGACTTGGGAATTTTCTGTGATTGAAGTTCTATTTATCAGTTATGGCTTCATATTTGTAATGCTATAACATTAAATAAATCATTAAAAAAAAAAAAAAAAGTAAATACCTTTTTTCTTCAAATGCTTTTAAGTCTAGTTATTATTTCTTCAGTGATTACAATTTTTAATATAATCATGCTGCTATTCTTGAAATCACAAAGTTTAAAGTGGAATCTAATTTCTGTTCATAAAATGTTACTTTTGATCTGGCTCTTAGAATTGAACTCATTAAATTTCAAACTGAGTTTATAAAAATGTCTGATCATACAAATGAGCTTTAGATTATTAAACTTAATTTGTCCTTCAACTGTTTGTGATACTTTTAATGCAACAAAAGAAAATCTAGCAAAAAAATTCCTACTAATTTCTTGGTAGAGATATGAGCATTTTCAAAATTTAATTTTAAATAAGTCTTCAATATTTAAAGATTTGAATTTAAAATTTTCTACTTCTCAGATTCTGCAGTAAAAATCAATAAAGGTGTCTTTACTTGGGACAAATCAAATGCCACCCCAACTCTTATTAAGTAGGTATTTTAATATAGCAGTGTCCAAGTAAACGATGTTGTTGCTGAAAATATATCAATTATAAATATATTAATTTTCAAACATAAAGTTTTACTTTATTAACGTAATGTTAATACATATGCACTTGTTTTCTCTTGTGCTAGGGGCTTTAAGAATATTTAAATGTAAATATATAATATTTATATATAAATATATAATTTTTTTTGTACTTGTTTGACAGCATTAATCTTGATATCCCAGAGGGCCAGTTGATTGCTATTGTTGGCCAGGTTGGATCAGGCAAATCTTCTCTTATTTCTGCAATGTTGGGTGAGATGGAAAAACTTCAAGGGGAGGTTACAATCAAGGTAGGAGGAAAGACATAATAGCATAACAGTCAAATTTTTTTTAAAATAACATTTTAAAACCTTTCAAATTGTGACTTACATGCAGAACATTTCACTTTCATGTTAAGCCATGCTAAATTTATAGAAATATAAGTTTTGAAAGGGGGATGGATGCAAACAATAAAGTTAGTGTTTTTAAAAAAAAAGTATTTTAAATATGATTGCATAATTATTGATATATGAAAATATAGCATCAATGATACAGTATAAAAATAACTTGTTTAACATTTGGCACCACAATCCAATGATTTCAGTCCAGCATAGCCTATGTACCTCAACAAGCCTGGATCCAGAATGCTACTCTGAAAAGCAACATCCTGTTTGGAAAAGAAGAAGATCACACAACATACGATCATGTGTTGGAAGCCTGTGCTCTTAAACCTGACCTTGACATTCTACCTGGTGGAGATTTGACTGAAATAGGAGAGAAGGTATTTTTTAATTTTCAAATCAAATAGTTTTTAGAAATTTTTTTTTTTAAAAAGTACTTCACGATAAGTTCAATTTGATAACATTAACATCTTTAAATTCCAATTCAATATTTGCCTATGCTTTTACTGTCTGCTTGTAACCATTAAATTTGAAATAATATCTACATATACATGTATAGGGAATCAATAATTACAGTTTATGATTATCGTAAACTGTTAAGTCAACATTTAAAATGAATCAGTTTTGCAGAATAAAATCTTAGATTTGAAATTAATAAAATTAATATTGCCTTTCAGACAATAAAACAATTTTTGTTTGTCTGCCCTTCATCTTTGGCCTAGGAAATCTAACACTAAATCAATTTAAGCTGCTGTAAATAAAAATAAAAAGTAATTTCACCTGTTTCTCAATCTTTGTTTGCTTAGGGCATTAATTTAAGTGGTGGCCAAAAGCAGCGAGTGTCCATGGCTAGAGCAGTGTACAATGACGCAGACATCTATCTGTTGGATGATCCTCTCAGTGCCGTGGACTCACACGTGGGCAAACACATCTTTCAACAGGTCATTTCTTCAGACAAGGGATTGCTGAAGGGAAAGGTAACTAGAGCAAGTTTTACTCACAATTTTTCTCATTTGGAACCAAATCAGTGAATGTTTCGTATCACTGCATGTGCTCAAGATTTATTTTATGACTGAGTAGGTAACCAGTGGAATATCAAAAACAGTCGTAACCGCTTAAGTCAAGCGTTGGGGTATGAAAAATGGCATCGACATAACCAATGATCGAGTTAAAGCGAAAACCAATATGGCGGCAAAATATTAACATGGGCTTGGAATTTCTTTATGTACGTGTTGTGCGTTAATTAGTGATGGGACGATTAATCAGAATCGTATCGGAATATCGGGACCCTATTTCTTCACTCTTTCTTAAGGTTGTTAAGACCGTTCGTTTTTAAAGACAGTTTAAATATAACGCCGTTTTGCGGTGATTCCCAGATTGAGCGATACTGTGCCTTCGAAGCCACTTGCTTGATTTTCCTTACAAGCTACACAAATAAGTAACCTACACATCCCCTCATTGTCCCCAAACCATTCTCTTCCTAATCATCTTCTTTGGGTCTGTCCCCTAAGCTTAAAATGGACTCAGAATGGTCTGTAGTGACCTATATATGACTCATGACAAAGCGAACTCTTTTCTATATAAACGTACACAAATAAATTAGGTACTCCTTTTGAACCTTCAACTTTGACATATTTTAATTAATTCTAACCAATAGTTAAATGGCTTTTGCACACGGCCACTTCTTATGAATGAAACAATGAGAACAAAGCAGTAGTACAGTACATGTAAGTCAAAATGAGGATGAAGGATGAATGGTTGCCAATGACAACAAGTCTGCACACGGTACATTTTATTATTCCATACGATCCCCTCAGCTTACAATTCCTTCGGTAACTTGATGCTAATAGGACTAACCAACAACAATGGTGTGGGAGATTGAGAGTGGGGGTGGGTAAACTGTCTGTAGTCTGTTATATTATATATTTTAAAATCTGGGGAGCCTTGTTTACAGTAAGCAGCCTATGATTTTGGTATCGTCCCATCACTAGCGTGATACTTTTGTCACGGTTAGATGTTATGGTGTGAGAATGACTGAGCGAAAACGTAGGGTGAATGATAAACAAAGCGTGAACACCCGTGGACTTGAATACTCGCTCACCGGGTGTTCACATGGGAGTGTGTAGAGATGTCAGGTGAGAGGGGCAATGTGGAGAGTGTGTGATATAAGCAGGCAGAGGGACGAGTAAGGACAGAGAACATTTTTTTGAGCGTGGACCAGGACGGTCATGTTTTTTTGTCGAGATGTTGAGAGAGAGACAAACACAGTGAACGTATTCTATGATAGCTGCTACACTATATTGCTATGGATATACATATGTCTATATATGATGTAAATAAACGTCATTTTCTCTGTTGAGTTCAAGTCTCGTGACTACTTTTACAACTATACTGTACGCCTGATGTTATATCTGTGGTCAAAAAGGGTGGACCTAAAAATCCCCCTAGACAGCGAGTCCGCCACAACTTTTTCGTGGCCTTGATGGCTATAAAATAACTGAGAATTTCAAAAGCCGGCGATTGCCATAGTACCAGAAGCAACACAGCGCTGAGAGCAAAACGCAAGTGGGCTGTGACGTCACCAGCAGACCCTGGTGATGCAGAAACTTGGTTCCTTCCCTTAGTTATAAAAAAATCATAGCTAACATTTTCAAAAGCTGGCGATTGGTCATGGGGATCGAGATAACCAATGTTAAGTGGCAAATTTGACCCTTCTTTGTGCTCGTGTTATGAGGTTTCGGCGACTTAAAAAAATCGAATTAAACAACAAGAAAATGCTAAGACAAAGAGAGAATTTGGCGGTTGCAATAAAAAACGTCTACATAATAGGGTGGTCGAGCTAACCGAGCTCTAGGTAAATGGGTTCGACTGTAATGTTAGAAGCTCTTTTATCAGCACAATGTATTGTAACAGCAAATAATAATGCAACAGTCAAATAATATCTGACCACTGTCTAATGTAACAGTCAAATAATATCTCACCACTGTCTAATGTAACAGTCAAATAATATCTTACCACTGTCTAATGTAACAGTCAAATAATATCTGACCACTGTCTAATGCAACAGTCAAATAATATCTGACCACTGTCTAATGTAACAGTCAAATAATATCTGACCACTGTCTAATGTAACAGTCAAATAATATCTGACCACTCTAATGCTGCTTTCATCATTCAACAGACCAGAATCCTTGTGACCCACGGTGTTCACTGGCTACCCCAGGTGGACAAAATAGTTGTCATGACCGATGGACGCATATCTGAGGTGGGCTCCTATGAACAACTTTTGTCACATGATGGAGACTTTGCTCAGTTCCTCAAGACTTACCTAATGCAGGACGACAGTGACGATGAAGTGGAGGACCCAGAGAGTAAGATTAACTCAAGAGCCATGAACTTATGACTTGACTTAATTCAACTTATTGTTGGTATCAATGTCATGTTGATACAACTATAATACAATTTTATTGAAAGATTGTGAGTTAAGATTTTGGAAAATAAATGAATTCTACAGAATTCAGTTTAGCCCTGTTATCTCCCATTTCAAAATATTTTTCGTGACTAATGATTAAAAGGGATAACCTGTAAGATTTTTAGTTTCTTTATTTACAAATTTAAAAAAAAATAATTCAAGGTTGATAAAGTTATTTGTACTGACAAAGGCATGAGCTAAAACATCTACATCTGTACCACTCAATTAATAAAACTTAGATTTATTGTTTTGATTACACAATTCGGTTGTGTATCTTATCTTTTATTTTAGAACTTTATCCCAATCCTAGTCTATTTGAGATTGATTTGATTTTTTACAGTTGCTGCTATCAAAGCTCAGATTCTTGAGAAGGTGGAAAATGTGACGTCTGATGTAACTTCTGGGGATGAGAAAATTAAAAGGTAAAAAACATTCAACTATGTGACATTTCTTCACAGCATGTTAGCAATTAGGTGGGGAACTGATTTATTTTTACAGAAACTAATTGTTTAATCTATACGATTTGTGGAAAAATCTGAAATTATATTCACATGACTCTTAAAAATTTCTAATTTAAATAAAGACGCTAGGAAAACTTAAATATAATTGTTTAAAATAACATAAATCTGAAAAAATGCCAAAATTAGTTTGGGAAGTTATTTTAGTTATTTCTGATAAATATAGCTGCAGAATAAGTCTATTTGACTGATTTATTAGAAGTTTATTGTTAGAAATAACTTAATTTGTAAATAATTTAGCTAAGTGTTTATTAGAACCATTAGATGGTGAAATAATTTTCCTTTATTTCGCTGAAGCCCTCAAAGGACAACCAGGCAATACAGTCGACAGCTGACCACGTCCCTAAAAGAGAAAGCCCCTAAAGAAACTCCCAAGAAAGAGGAAAAGAAACCTAAGGCTGGCATCGATTTGACTGAGGAAGAGAAGAGAGAAACTGGGACAGTGAGTTGTTATTTTAAAGTTTGACCCTTACATTTACTGCTTATATCACTTGAAGTTAATAAATAGATTTATTTTAAATATTTAATATCTACTTGTTATGTTTTATGCAATTTTCTGTTTTTCAAAATGCATAAAATAATGTAATTTACAAATAATGTCCTTGTTTAAGTTATTAATTTTAACCATTATCTTGGTTATGAAAATTAAAAGCAACTTGGTCATTGTACATTGAACAATTTAAAATAATTAAATGTTAGCCCAGTAGTGAACAGGCTGGTTTAACATCAAGTGTGTTCGGCATCCTTCCGTCTCACGAGACGATGGTGCATCACCGTTGGGTTGGGTTGCATTTTCTCGAGTGGCTGTGCAGTCCTATCCTTGAGTGACAGTCTTTGCCACAGTTTTTACACACGAGTTCTGTGCTTCCAAATGTTTTGGCCTTTCTCCTAGCTCTTCTGTCTGCAGCCTCCTCTATTCTTTGCTCCTCCTCTGCTACTATGACGCCCTCTTTGACAACTATACGCCACGTAGATCGGTCTTCTGCCTTACACTCCCAGTCACTTGTACGTATTTTGGCTGCTTTCATGTCCCTTTGACAGACATCTTTAAATCGCAAGCGTGGGCGACCTGTTTTCCTCTTTCCTGAAGCAAGTTCACCATATAGGAGGTCCTTCGGGATGCGGCCGGGGCTCATTCTTTTGACATGTCCTAGCCACCTCAGGCGTCTTTCACTAAGAATTGAGAACATGCTTTGGGTATTGGCATGCGTTAGGACCTCACTATTAGGCACTTTGTCTTGCCATTTAATAACATCAAGTAAAGTAATATATAATAAATTAAATGTTAGCCCAGCAGTAAACAGGCTGGTTTAACATCAAGTAAAGTAACATAAAATAATTAAATGTTAGCCCAGCAGTGAACAGGCTGGTTTAACATCAAGTAAAGTAACATAAAATAATTAAATGTTAGCCCAGCAGTGAACAGGCAGGTTTAACATCAAGTAAAGTAACTTAAAATAATTAAATGTTAGCCCAGCAGTGAACAGGCAGGTTTGTTTAACATCAAGTTAAGAAATCATTTGGCTCACTTTGAAAGAAAACCTTCTGTGATTGAATAGAGAGACTCCATTTAAACACTTCTGATAGAATAGAGGGACTGACTGTAAGCACCTGTTCCATCTCACTAGGTGAAGTATTCTGTGTTCCTGGTTTACTTCAAGGCTATCGGTTATGGCGCCACCATTTTCTTCTTTGCATTCTTTGCGGCTTATCAAGCAGTGAACGTTTACTCTAGTATCTGGTTGTCTGACTGGACGGCTGATGACATACTGACCAACAGGAGTCTAGCCAACACCAGCAAATATCAGGATAGGAATGATTTGTATCTGGGAGTCTATGGAGGTCTTGGAGCAGCTCAAGGTAAGTTTATGAATGATATCAAAGAGACATAAACAAAAAAAACAATCCTCAGTTATCAAAGTTTACAGCTTCTGCTGGGGACAATTAATCATAATTTAACAACTAATCTTAACTCTAATTACTATAGGCAGAGAGTTGAACAATTATTTTATAAGTGCGAATAAATTAAAGAATTTGTTTTTTTTAATCCTCTACTTTATTTAGCCAATCTCAATGTATTAAATATATGACCAAAACTATGACTATTTCTTGCCTCACTGGCAGTATCCTGTGGAACATTTGTCCCACAGATTATAGTAAGATTTGATATTTTCAAATATAATCAAATGTTACTATAACCTGTGGGACAAATAGTAACATTTGATTATATTTGAAAAAAAATTAGCATCAGCTTTTAGTTTAATAAACTCCCAAGAAATATTTCTTGATTTATTTTCATTTTCTCTTCTTGTAGCCGTCCTGATATTATTTTACTCACTGATTGCCTCAATACGAATGGTCAGAGCTGCTGGCAGTCTACACAACGGCATGCTGGCCAATGTCTTACGGTCACCCATGTCCTTCTTTGACACGACTCCATCCGGTAGAATTGTCAACAGGTTCTCTGGGGATGTGGAGACGGTGGACAATACGCTGCCTCAGATGTTCAGAAGCTGGATGAACACGTTCTTTGGTACACTGAGTACGATCATCGTTGTCAGCTACAGCACACCAATCTTCATGGTCGTCATACTACCTCTAGGAATTCTGTATTACCTTGTACAGGTATCTGCCATATTTTACCTTAAATCACTAATAAAACAAGCACTTTGTTTTATTGCATTCTACAAAACATAATGTTACAAAAAAAATAACTTATTTGTATAATTTGTAGAATGCATTACAACAAATCACTTTGTTTTATTAGTGGTTGTGGAAGGTGGTAAACTGATCTGTTAAAAAACTGGACTGAGGTGCTTGTAAACATGAGAGCTCATGTATGGCAACATTTACTAAAAAAAGACATGACTGCCCACATAAAATAGATTTTCGGATAAACTATTTTAAATAAATTTTTCATCTTTTACTCATTCTTCCTTGATTCACGAGTGATGTATGATACATCCGTGTTATTTTGAAGGATATCATCAGCATAATATAATATGGTATATGGCATGTTGAATTTAAAATGACTCAAATTTATATTAGTTTGTTAAAGGATATTTTTAAAAATTGTAAACTCATGTCTGTGTTTTTTGAAGAGATTCTACATTCCCACTTCCCGGCAACTGAAGAGAATAGAATCTACCACCAGATCTCCCATTTTTACACACTTCAGTGAGACCATTACTGGAGCCACTTCTATTAGGTCAGATATTTAACATAGTTTTTGACTAGGTGTTACAAGTATTTGTTGTTTCACTTAAGACCACATTTAGCACCAGTTGTTAGATTGATTGGTTCATTGTGTGGCACACTTCAAAATTGATCACATTTTCTATTTCTTTGTGGTAATGTGTTTACACAGGGCATACAAAGCAAGCACAAGGTTCATTGAAGAGTCTCAGTCAAGAGTTGATAAAAATTTAGTTTTCTACTTCGGTGGCATAGCCTCAAACAGGTTGGTTATGAAAATTTTAGTTTTATACTTTGGTGGCATAGCTTCAAACACATTAGTTATAACAAATTTAGTTTTATACTTTGGGGACATAACCTCAAATGCATTAGTTATAACTAGGGCTGCGGAAATTACCGATTAATTTCTCGATTAATCGGTAAATTATTTTATCGATTAAAATTATTTTAATCGATAAAATAGTGATTAAAAATGTTTTTTTAAAAAAAAAATTCTATTTATTAATAAATAATTAATAATAGTTCTTATTTTAATAATATTTTTTTACGTACAAACTTCTCGGACAAGCGAGTTCAGAAAGAGTAAAAATAACCTGTTTTATAAGGACTATGATATTTTTAATAAACATAGTTTTTAACTATTTAACAATAACAAACTTTAAATTCATTGACATTATATTGAACTATTTATTTTTAAATATATCCCCTAACAATAGTACGTGTTTTAAATTTAATTAAATTAAATACTTAGGTTATGGGCATTTTAAAAAATGCAACAAAAAGGGCACAAAATATGAAGGAAAACGAAATAGTGAAAATAGATTATGAGGTCTTCGAAAAAAAAAGCTTTCGAACCACTTGGGATAAAAAGATTATCTTTATGTTTTTACTAATCATCAAACAATTTCTATACAGCTGTATGACTTTTATATTTATAAAATTAATTTGAAATGTTCATTCAAGTGCCTCAACTTTAATACGTTATTTAACTTCTTTCGGTGCTAACTGTTTTAAAAATAACTTAATGGAGATACTTATTGCCTGTTTTTATTACTTCCATTGAAATTTTCAGTTTAATGACGTCATACATCTTTATTTTTAGCTTAACAAAATTATCGATTAATTAATCGGTAATTTTTCAAAAGTTAACGATTAAATTTAATTTAATCGATAACAGCCCTAGTTATAACAAATTTAGTTTTATACTTTGGGGGCACAGCCTCAAACAGTTGGTTGAATATATTTTACCTAAAAAATATCATCATAATTTGTGTTAAAAATTTTTTGTCAAGCAATTGTGGCTTTTACTTTTAGAAAATTGTTTTACAAATTTGCATAAATTTACTTACAGATGGCTGGCAACAAGGTTAGAGTTTCTTGGGAACTTTGTTGTCCTGGCTGCAGCAATGTTTGCTGTTGTATCAGATGACATAAATGCCAGTTTGGTAGGCCTTTCAGTGTCTTATGCTTTACAAGTAAGTCTCTCTTGTTGTTTTTTCTAGAGTTTTTAAAAAAAAGAATTGTTGACCATAACTTCGACATGTATATCATCTAATTAGTAAGTGTAACCTCCTTTGTCAATGATGCCCTTTAAAATGTGTCAATGAGAAATGATAGATTGTTATTTTAAAGGTTTCAACCTGAATTCTTATAATATTGATAAAAACGTTAAATGATGAAAGTCTATTGAATTAATGTGTATTAATGTATAACTAGCCGTCCCATGTCGTAGCATACCCTGCTAATGATTTAGTGACGTGTGACATTTTATGAAAGTAATTGTTGAGGAGAGTGTGTGACTACTTTTCTGTCTGAGTACAACGGAAAACTTACAGCCGTGTTGCGAAGTCATGTTCGAAAAGAAAGTGGGAAATGAACGGGCACAAACACAAACATTTTTAAAAATTAAAAAGTAATGTCTTAGCTGGGGCTTGAACCTACGACCTTTCGCATGTTAGGCGAATGTAATAACCACTACACTACGAAATACATGCTATTCTGTTGTTCTTAAAGAACAAAGTAATTGACCTCAATTGAACGCATTGCTGGTCTCAATGACCCCTACCTTCTGCAGTACCTTTTCTTGCCAGCTGATTGGTTGGTGGGGTTAGACAGCTTGATTGGTGTCCAGCAGGGTTTAACCCTGAGGAGAAATATATATATAGATTATTAGATTCAACTTACTGTATTGAAACAACACTTCTTTAATATTGTAAGCACAGAGAAGCTACAAAAATATTTTTAAAATTTCTGCTGCAGGTTACAGGAGGTTTAAACTGGATGGTGAGAATGACCTCTGACCTGGAAACTAATATCGTATCAGTGGAGAGAATCAAGGAATATACAGAAACCCCATCAGAGGTGTGGCATCACATATCACTTCTGACATTATTTCTTTGCTTTTTTGTTTTTTTTTAATCAGCTCGACAGTCACTTTCAATTTCAAATCACATTTTCCCCTGATCCTACTGTGAAAACTTATTTTTCCTAAGCTATAGGTTAAACAAATTTTTGTAAAAAGTCAATAAATTTAAGTTTAGAAAATCCATAACGTCATGTCAGTGCATATTGATATGAATTAACTCATCCCCTTTTTTGGATGATGGTTTTGATTTAATATAAAATGTTCACATAGGCTCACATAACCCCCCCTTTTTTTTGCCACTTATATTTCTTATACTCATTTTGAATCCATTACTTGTCTACACAAAACAAATAAATCCTTTCAAAACTTTTAAACCAACTGACATCGGATTTGGGAGAGATCAGACTTTTTTATTCTTATTATTTGTTTATTTATGACTTTGTCTTAGTCTAAGTAAAATAATAATAAAACAAACTTCCAGAGACTTACCTCGATTTTTTTCACTCAGGCTGCCTGGGTTAACCCATTTAAAAGACCTCTTGCTAGTTGGCCACAGGAAGGGGCAGTTAACTTCATTAATTACAAAACTCGCTACCGACCTGGGCTCGATTTGGTCCTGAAAGGGCTGAACTGTCAGATCAAGGGAGGTGAGAAGGTATGTACATCTTCTACCCAAAAGCTTTTGCATTCTTCAGGAATATATCATGGTGTAAACAATCTTAATGTAGTGTATATTTGCCAGAATTTTTTATTGTAATTGTAGGCTACATGCTGGGTTACGTAAGTTGACATATTATTACAGAAGCTTCAAACTGATACACAATCTGTTTTGTTTTGTTTTTAAATAAAACAGTTATTTTAATGTAGATATAACAAACGGGGTAAGCAAAAAAATCAGTATGCAGCAAAAGGATGAGACACAACAATTGACATTAGAAAAAGGGACTTCACTCAACACTCTGACTGAGATAAACTAGGATAGATTTTCTCCCTTACAACATACATTGTGACAGATCAGTACAGTCCGTCAAACTGCATTAGCAGCTCTGCTCAAAGTTAAAGCACCAAGCTGGATTAAAAGTCTGTGGCTTGAATCAGAGGTGTCACTAGGTTTGGTGTCACCTGGGGTGGTAGCTCATGCTGTTACCCTCTCACAACTTACTCTATAGAACTCCTCCGCGTCTTCCAGTGCCAAATAACAGGAAAATATAGAATTTCACACTTTTTGTCACCCCTTGTGATGGCCTCACCCGGGGTGGCCCACCCCCCACGCAACCCCCCTAGTGACGCCACTGGCTTGAATATATTATATCAAATCTTGAGATACAAGAACACACTTGAGAAACACAAGAAATATATTTCTAACTTGATTTCCAGGTTGGCATTGTGGGGCGTACAGGCGCGGGAAAGTCATCCATGACAGTTGCTCTGTTCCGCCTTATAGAAGCAGCCAGTGGAAGTATCATGATTGACAACACAGCAATCAGTGACATTGGACTACACGATCTCAGATCAAAAATAACAATTTTACCTCAGGTAACATTCACTTGGTTATAGAATTCTGTGAAGTCATTCATTCAGGGAATTGTGTTTAGGTTAATCAATTTTTTGTTTACCACACTCAGCGATTTAACGTTAAATGTGTCAAAGCGCTCTCTTTAGTAATAAAATCATGGAAAGTAGTAACTCTTCATTTAGTAAAAGAAGCTTAATATTGGTGGTTGCTTTTGCTACTGTTTTCTTCGCTCAGTTCACGAAGTTTTGTGGTAGTTTTTAGGTGTTGTTTTTTTTTAGGAAGATGTGATTTTTGTTATACCTCTTTGTTCAAATAATAGTCCTAAACTACAGGTACAAATAGTATTAAACTCAAGAAGGTCTTTTGGATGGGTAAAATAACTAATCTTATCCTAAAAGATGAAGTCGGTGTGATAACTATAATATAAATACATTTTCAGCAATTTTTTAAATTTTCATAACCTGTTTAGCTCAATAAATGTGAAGTTTTTACAGGTCTGAGTCAGAAGTTTATTGAAACCCTTATGGGGGCTTAAATGATAATGGGTTTTATAAAAGAAAATGTAGTTTTTATTTTATTATAATTAAGTACATCATGTAATGCAGTTTTTGAAATCTAAATTATAAATACTAAAAAGTTTAGTAAGTTATAAGATTGGGTTAGTTAGTTGGTTGGGTTAGTTAGTTGGTTGGGTTTGTTAAAGTTTAGGTTAGTTATAAGGTTGGATTAGTATAAGGCTAGTTATAGTTTTCTGTGCACTGATTGATTTGTAGACCACTTTCATCAATTTTGCAGGACCCAGTGTTATTTGCCGGCACACTCAGGATGAATCTTGACCCATTTGATTCTTACCCTGATGACCTGATCTGGCGGGCACTGGAGCATGCACACTTGAAGACATTTGTGGAGGAAGTCCCTGGAGGGCTGTCTTACGACTGTGGAGAGGGAGGACAGAATCTGAGGTAATACTTAACTGACTGATGCAAGAACTCACTTTGATAAAACAATTGTTTTACATAACCAGGGAAAAGTGAATAAATTATTAAATCATCAAATTCAATTTTTATTATTTAATTAACATTTTAAATTCTTATATTTTATTTTATTTTAAAATAAATCATTAATTCATATCTGTTCCCTGCAGGATCCTCTATTATGAATAGCTTATTTTTAAATCTAAACTTTAATGTATTGGCATCTGTAACTTGTCCCCCCCCTCTCCCGTTAAGTGTGGGACAGAGGCAGCTCGTCTGTCTGGCCAGGTCACTGCTGAGGAAGACAAAAATCTTGGTTCTGGATGAAGCCACAGCCGCTGTTGACATGGAGACAGATGACCTCATTCAGAAAACCATCAGGACAGAGTTTAAAGACTGCACAGTACTGACCATTGCCCACAGACTCAACACAATTATGGACTATGACAGGTAAGAATAATTAGAGAGATAATATCTAAAAATGTCTCCTCATTTATGGAAATATTCAAGATGGCTTGAAACCAAATGTTTTCTTTGACATTTGTATTTGATCTCACTGGGCATATTCATATAAAGTCTTATGGAAAAATGTTGTACATTTTATAAAAAAATGTTGGCATACTCTTGGCATGATGTAAAACTAATGAAACTTTGTCAAATAATGTATAACAGTGTTTCTTTTTAGCATTTGTCTTAGAAGACTATTCCACCTTGTCTGAAATATTCATCTATTAAGTTCTAATTCCTGCACATTGTCATTTCCTGTGATACAGAATCATGGTACTGGACCAGGGAGAAATTAAAGAGCTGGACTCACCAGCAACGTTACTGGACAACAAGAATTCCCTGTTTTATGCCATGGCCAAAGATGCTAATTTGGTCTGACAGCCTTACAGTTGAAACAAATTTGGATCAGAAATATTTACTGTAGGAATTTTTGTTCTCAATTAGATCTTAAAATTGATTACTGTGCATTGTAAATAAAACAAAATTGCTCATTAATCAAACATTATATAGATGTGTAAAAAAAACCCTACCATAATACTTTTCTGAAACAAAGAAACATTATTTTCATTTTTTAATTTAAAAAAATTGCATAATTATTCTTTTGATAGAAAATTTAATTCAAATAATCAAAGACTTATTTTTTTTATAATTAATCCAACAAATATATAATATAAAATTATTTGTAAAATATTTTTTAAATGTACATATTTCTGTTTCTAGAATCTACAACTGATTTTTAAAAAAATAACAACCATTAAGTTATTACTAAGTCTTTCTACATTTTTATTCAAACTTATTTTCTGCTAAAAATGACCACTTCACAGCAATAAGATTTAATACTGCAGAAAGTAGTTGTAAATAATCAAGTAGATTCCCAATCAGTAGCATCTGATGGAGTTGGCCCACATTTAGCCGTAAAGTTGTTGGCCCATATTTAACCATAAAGTTTACTTTTTATCCACTTGACCAGATTCTATCATTGAAAGTAGCTTTAGAAACTTTCAAATTTAAAGAAAAAAAAAACTGTTTGTAAAAAAATGTTTTGGACACCTAAAAAGTTTATGTGCAAGACAAAAAACGTGAATTAACATAAAATTAAGATTTCTAGAATCTATTTGAAAAATTTTTGACCTTTTGATTTACATAACATAATAATTGCATTTTAGTGTTGTAAATGTAAATAGATATTTAAAAAAAGAATGTGTATGAAGTTGAGAAATTCAATCCATTTGTTCAAACTTTTTAATTGTATGCTTAGGAAATCTTCTTTTTTAAAAAAAATTCATTTTCAAAAATTAAGTTGTGAGGAAAAACAGGATTTCATTTTTCAAGTGCCAAAATAACCCTAAAATACCTCTACTATTGTTTAGCTATGAGAAACTGTATACTTACATTTTTAAACTTCTCTAGCATAAATTTTTAATAAAATTGTTTGACATAGCTACGAAGTTAGACCAACATTTCTTGAAGTGACATTGATGAGACCAGTCAGATGTAACATCATTTTACTTCAATTTGAAGCCAAGTTGAGTGCTGTGGGCAGTCAGCTCAGCGCAACTATCTGCAGAGCTATATTAAAGTAGTTGTGAGAAATCTTCTGTTTTTACATAATCATTTGTAATGCTTAAATAAAAATGTTCATCTTTCTTTACACTACATTTAAACATGGTGTGACTTCCCTGCAGTCTTAATAAAAAGGTTTATGAAGAAGTGACTTTAAAAAAAAAATTAGTTTGTACAAAATTTGTCATAAAATTCTAGAATATGGTGAAAAATCTAAATATAAGAAGCATATATATTCTGTAATTTGCTGGGTTTTTTTTAAATTCTTAAATTTGATCCATTTAGTTTAAGCTACTCATTGAGTGCATTGTGTTATGACAAGGACAAAATTAGAAATTTGTTTCATGAAGCATTTCATCATCCTCAGTGCTATGGCTCAAATTGTCTAATATAATACCAATGTGTTGGACATCAATTTTTTAGAAGAAGTCTAGATTGTAAAGCTATTCCTTCCATTCCATTCAGCTGTTTTTGAATGTTATAAAAAAAAAACCAGGAAATATCTGTTAATTCTGCCAGATAAGTTTTGTCTCAAATATTTTCTTTTTCATCATAACATTTCTACTATTGATTGTCACTTGTTAAGAGTGACATATATTTGCTCTTTTTACTTCTTTAACAAAAGAAATGGTATTATTTTTATACTCAGAGTACGTTTTATATGATTAAATTTATGCAGTTACTGACTGGCATTACTGTTGTAACTTATTGGCATTACACATGATGTTGATGCAGTACCTATGAGGCCTTATTGTAGTAACTGTGAGGTCTTATTGTAGTAACTGTGAGGTCTTATTGTAGTAACTAGTATTTCTGCAGCTAGAGAGTGGCAAAATTGCTTCATTTATGTCATATTTTAAGGCAGTCTTACGTATTTAATTAACTGCTCCTTTATCTAAAGTAAATAATCTTGGATGTTAAACCCCCAAACAAACAAAAAAACAACATAGAAACCTTTTAAAAAGTCCATCATCTGATATTCCACTTTCCTGTGTCCCTGTTGGTTTTATATCATCTCAGTCTACTGTAGACTCCAGTAACAAGTTGATGTATTATATTGACCTCTTCCACCAATCTTCCTCTATTACATATTATCTTATGCCTCACCTATGATATCATTAGACTTGAACATTGTAATGGCTGAAATGTCAAAGTTCATCAGGGCAGTTGGTCATGTGATTTATTCTTCAAGGTTGTGTACATATTAGCTTGTGTACACACTATTGGCTTGTGTACATGATATTTGGTTGTGTACTTGATATTGGCTTGTGTACATGATATTTTGATCATAATTCCATTATTTATCATTCCAAAGCAATTTGTACTTGTGTAATATTATATTATTATTATTTAGATATTTTGAACAGATTTTGACAAGAGTTTTAAACATCTCCTGTTAGAATCAATAAAATATTTCAAATGACATGATTGTAAAATAAAATGTAAGCAAACCATGATTAAATATTGTCATATCATGTCATGTGATGTCATGTCACGGGTCACTGGATCAAAAGTAAAGCTGATGCCATATTCAAGATGGATGTGAACAAATGTTGAACATTTGATTTGTTGAATGTTATGTTACACCCTCTCCTTCCAGGGCCGGCCCAAGGGAATCGGAGGCTCTAGGCAAAGTGAATTTAGTGGCCCTAAATGTATAGAAAAAATAAATAATAAATATGGAAAGATTCTTGTGCGAGGCCCCCATTATTGATGAGACTTATTGGAGGCCCTAGTTTGCCTATGCCTAAAGCCGGCCCTGCTCCTTCCCCCTGTCTCTTGTAGACGTCATTTTTCACAAAGACATTTTTATACTTCCAACTTAAAATGCAATACTCTTCTGTATAGCAAGGAGCGTCTGTACAAGATAACTACCACCACGTGACTAGATGACCACTTAGTTTAGAATTTCAGATTTCATTTATGCTTAGTTTCAACTTGTCACTTGTGCCTGTGCCCATGTCAAGGTTGTTTGAGTGTCCAGCGAATGAACTGACCATAATTTCATTTATTTATTGAAAGGACTTAATTCCTTATTGTAGTGGAGCTGTGACCTTCTCAACTAAATCAAATAATTATTATCATCACGAATGACATTTTTTTTTTTCATTTGAGAGAAGACATCATGCTTTACAATTGGCTCTAATCCAACACTGTACTGATTTTATTTAGCGATCACCTTGTGGATGTTTGGTGAAGATGTTGAAACGTACTTGTTGTTAAGTGTACAAACGTTTGACATTTGTAACTTTCCTATGCCTTGAATAGATATGCTCATAATGATCACCTCACAACTCAAGCAGCCATGTATTCCAATATTTTCTTGTACATTCAAATAAAGAAGATTTTTATACAATTATTCTCTTGTTTTATTATGTAGTTCTTTGATGTTAGGAGCTTATTCTAAAGAAATAAAATCTCTGGGTTTGGTCAAGTAAATGGTATTGTCCTCTTTCAGAATATCCACATTTCTTACAATGTAAGTCCTTATCATCAAAGTCTCCCTTAGAGAGTCTGAAAAAAAAAACTCGGTAAGGAGGCAAACTGGTAAACAATACATACACTTTGTTTAGCAATGAATCAATTTGACTCTCCCCATTGTCAGATTTGCTAGTCACCAAAGGCCATTCCTCCATGTTTGACTTGAGTTCAATATCTGTTGACTGGACAGGTCAAATTTAATTAATATCGGCACCTCGTGACGTCACTCAGGTCCTGTTCCCTTCCTTCCCCCCTTCCACAGAAAAAAAAATATTTAAAAAATCAGTTGTTTCCTCCAATCCGCAATTAGTAAAAACTGACTTTGAGAGTATGACCCTTGAATGTTTGACTAAATAGTCTTTTGTTTTCCAACTGCTACTTCTGAAACTTCGGTTTTTATGTTTTCTCTACCAAGTATTAGTAGCAAGCAGAGAAGAAAAATCTACACATTTTTAAAGAAAAAGCAAAACCAAAAAAAAATTAATAAAAAAATTAAAATATGTGATGATGGTAACCATTTAGGCCTACAACTAACAAAATAATAGTAACACTTTTTAAACAAAATTGATGAAATTAAATTTGAATGGAATAACTTTGTTTCAATTCTGTAAAGCACTGATATACAAATTACTGAGTGGTAAAGCTGGGGTGGGGGGCTGAGTGTAATAAAACCAAAGTCCAAAAAACAAACAAAGACCTGCTCCACTACCTTGAACATAGAAGTTGGTGTTATTGAACTATTATAGAATCATCACTGTGTTCTATGAAATAAAAAAAGTCCAAACCCAGACATTCTTGTGTTTGTTTTGTTTTGTTTATGTTACTTTGTTTCGACGAAGCCGGACAAATTTGAACAGATCCGTCGCACGATGTCCTCGACGACCAGGGGAAACAATCCAAATGAAAATGTTGAACGTGAAATGAGGGGGAGAGAATTGAATTGATCAACATTGCAAGTGGTTGGATAGACACACACACGCGGTAGGGGGAGGGGATGTCAACACAGCTTTCCAAAGAATTTGACCAACATTGTTGAAGAAATGTAAAGTTAGTTGTCCGAGGCTGAGTGGATTGTCTTCTCTTGACAACCTGACCCAGGCCTCAACTTGAGACATTCGTCATGACACATACAGTCCACAGCTTGAATAGAAGTTTTGTCTTGTTGTATTTGTTGTACAGTTTGTCGGTGTTGAATTGTTTGTTGGTGTTGTATTGTTTGTTGGTGTTGTATTGTTTGTTGGTGCTGTATTGTATGTTGGTGTTGTATTGTTTGTTGGTTTTGTATTGTTTGTTGGTGTTGCAGTGTTTGTTGTGTTGTTTTGGAGTTGTATTGTTTGTTGGTGTTGTATTGTTTGTTGGTGTTGTATTGTTTGTTGGTGTTGTATAGTTTGTTGGTGTTGCATTGTTTGTTGTATTGTTTGTTGGGGTTGTATTGTTTGTTGGTGTGCTTTTGTGTTGGGAAGGTCATATATTCTCATGCTCATTAGTTATATGTTTAAAAGCAAAGGAAATTTGGCGGTCGCGGCATTAGTTAAAATATAACACAGCGTTATAACCCCAGAACTGTCTAGAACCTGACACAACTGATCTAGTAAATCTGACCGAAGGAAACAGTCATGTTTTAACACTAAAGAACTTATTCCCAGCACAGCCATTCGCTTATTAACTTATAGATTTCTTAATGTTTCAAAAGGAGCCGTCCACAATAGTTGCGATCACATCAGCTGTTTAATTTCATTTGGGACACAAGGTCAAGGTTTCATTCAAGTCCAACTTGATTTACGACATGGTTAGTGTGAGCACTGCTCATTAGCTCCCCCCCCCACTCCCCCACACACTCCCCCACACACTCCCCTCCCCGTCCGTATGAAATAACGATTTGAAATGGAGTTATAGGGAGAGATGGACTCTGGACTTTACTAAAAGGATTCGCTCGGAATCTTGGCGTATAATTAACGGGGTCCTTAGGGAGGCAATGTGAGAACCTGTGTCAAGGCAGCGGCTACGGCGGCACTTTTTAAAATTGCTGCTTTTCCAAAAACCAGGGAGTCTCACACGAACTCAAAGTTTACCCCTGTAATGACGTAAATTTATGTGAAGCGCGGTGATCAAGGATGTTTGTGAATTTTTCAACCTGGGGCTGAGTGGTGACAAGTGTTTAAGAATATTCCCCGTTTGAGAACCATCGTTCAAAGTAAAATAATTCGGTGTAATCTCGGAGACATCGTTTCTGTTATTGTTTGAATAAAAACATCACGTAAAAAAATAAATTTTTTGACTATAAATCCCTTATATATGAAACACAACTAAAAGTATTGATTATAATCAAACCTTTACAGACAAAACGTGACTGAACTCTCTCGGTTCAAAAAAGGGGATGGTTGGGATGGGGGGGGGCGGCGTGGTCACCCATGGCTGGAGTGAACTCAGCGAGCACGTGAATGTAACCAAAAGGGGTCTACCAGACATTTATATAGAGATAAACTAAAAGTGCATTAATTTAATTACGGTACATTCGATCGATCTGAAATTTTGACACAATGCATTGTTAGGTGACACGAGTCTCTGGACAAAATTTCAACTCGATAGCATGACGGGAAGTTGGTCATTTTTTTTTTTACTTTTGTTTTTCCGCCGTACGGTACTTACGGACGAAAGAAGAGACGACGGTGAAGTTATTATAAGGGATTTAAAAATAAAAAATCACTTTCTGAATAAACTTACCAGAAGGTCATTATTTATAATACAATTTTCTTTTTAATATAATTGAGAATTGCTTTATGGATTTTATAATTAGGGATTATTATTAGTACGCCCCCC
>MUZC01000796.1:1279729-1298371 GCA_002072015.1 Radix auricularia | reverse complement strand
TCATAGCTATGTTTCGTATTTAAAGGATTTAGAGTTCAAAAAATTGTTGTTTTTTTAACGAGATTTAAAAAAAAATTATTTATAAATATATGCTTTTTTTATAAACAAAGAAATTGTATACATTAGTATGTGAACATATTTAAAAATTAATTACCAAACTTTCATAGTAGAGAAATCGTGTATTATGTTATCAAAATTTAAATTATTTGTAATATCTTGTTCTATGGACAATATTGCAAGATTTTGTAGTGATGTAGTCTTAAATCACTCATTGTAGAACGAAGATAATTTTTTTATTCACAACTAGATAAACTTATAGCAATTGTTGAAAACATTCTTAGCACAAGTATAATGTTGGGTAAAGAATTTTCCAATCTATACTGTAGTATATTTTTTAATAGATCTAGGGGTAACCCCCCCCTCCTTTTTTATAACATAGTGCCTCTTCTAGTAGTGTAGGTAAAGCCAGGGCTGGTCTTAAGCCACTGCCACCTATTATGCCGCAGTGGGTTCACGCTTTCATATGCCCCACCTATCTTAATTTTCACTTATTATCCTTATTAATGCCTTATCCTTACCCAAATTGGGCCCAACGCATTCCTTTTCGCATAATAAGCTGCAGAAGGCCCCGCAAATGCTAAGCCAGGCCCTGGGTACAGCCATAAAAACCTGGAACCTTTTCGTTCAATATTGAAATGTTCTTTATCAATAATAATAAAGAAATTAATTTGATAACATTTTTTCAATCAGTAGGTTACATGGTATTATACACGAATATTTTCCTGCAAGGACATACAACTGATCAGCGCGTTCTATTATTTTCTTTTATAATTATATCTTTATGATAAAAACATTTCTTGTTGTACGACTTGATCTAAAGATAGAACCCCGTCTCCTAAATTTTCTCCACTCATATTTTTATCCTTCTAACTTCAGCGTCAGTTGATATCGTCAACTCTCTATAATCTATAACTATAACCGCGTTCTGTATTAGCGCATAAAAGGACGTCCATAAAGTACGTCACGCTCCAGAGGGGGGAGGGGGTGTAAGAAAGTGTGACAGTTTTTGACAAAGGGGAGGGGGTGTCTGGCCATGTGTGACGTCATGCTGTTTAATGTTAAATTTTAATTATTTTAATAATTTAAAAAATATTTTTGTACGAAAGTTTGACGTAATTTAGAGGGGGGGGGGCGAGATTTGTGACAGTTTGTGACAGGGGGAGGGGGATTTAAAATGGTCAAAATAGAGTGACGCACTTTATGGACGGCCCCTAAATTTGTTCAATGAAATGGGTTTGAATTTTTATTATTTTAAAACATTTTTCCATAAATTGAGATTCTATAGAAAAGAAAAATATTGCATCGATATGAGTAAAGTTCCAGCATCAAATCTCGTTTTACTAGTTACTTCTTCAGATGTCGCCCCAACACTCTATTCAACTCCGGAAGAGAAGGACCAGTTCTATGGAGCGTTAGACCAGGCAATAGCCAGCATCCACAAAGACGAGGCAATCTATCTCCTAGGAGATTTCAATGCTAGAGTGGGGAGCGACCACGAAGCCTGGCCCACCTGCCTTGGACTATTTGGAAGAGGAAAGTTAAATGAAAATGGACAAAGGCTTCTGGAATTGTGCTGCTCACGAGGCTTGTGTGTGACCAACACTTTCTTCAAGTGCAAGGATATACATCAAGTATCTTGGAGACACCCTCGATCCCACCAATGGCACCAGCTGGACCTCATTATCACCAGGCGTGCACAACTAGCTAGCGTCCTACTCACTCGCAGCTATCACAGTGCCGACTGTGACACGGATCATTCCCTTGTCGCCAGCAAAGTACGAATAATGAGGAAAAACTCGTACCACACAAAGAAAAAGGGAAGTCCACGCATCAATACCTCCTGCATGAAAGACCCTGCGATAGCGCAGCTGTTCAAAGACAAGGTGAAGGAAAGTCTCTCAAAGATGTCCCCATGCGTCACCATTGACTCCAAATGGACGCAACTGAGAGACACAATCTATACATCCGCAATACAAGCCTTTGGCAAAAAATCTCACAAAAACACGGACTGGTTTGATGAACATTGGGACGAGATGAAACCCGTCACTGAAGCAAAAAGGAAAGCTCTTATGGCTTACAAGGAAAAGCCTACACCTGACAATTTGCATGCTTTAAAAACAGCTAAGTCACTTGCCCAAAAGGTTGCACGTAAATGTGTCAATACCTACTGGCTTAAGCTCTGTTCCAGTATACAATCAGCTGCAGACATGGGCAATGCAAAAGTCATGTACGAAAACATCAAAAAGGCAACGGGCCCCTTGACGTCAAAAGCTGCTCCCCTAAAGTCCAAAAATGGAGAAATTATTCAAGACCAGGCAGCACAGCTAAAACGGTGGGTTGAGCATTATCTGGAATTGTATTCAACAGTTACCACAGTCTCCAGCACCGCTCTAGATGACATCCCAGATATGCCACTCATGGAAGAACTTGATGTCGTGCCCACACAGGAAGAGCTGAGCAAAGCAATTGACAGTCTAGCTTGTGGAAAAGCGCCTGGGAATGATGGAATACCACCAGAGGTTCTAAAGAGTGGCAAGACAGCTTTACTCCAACCATTGCACGAGATTCTGTCCCTCTGCTGGGAACAGGGCTACATCCCCCAAGACCTAAAGGATGCAAATATAGTGACACTATATAAAAACAAAGGTGATAGGAGTGATTGCAATAATTATCGCGGCATTTCACTCCTTAGTATTGTAGGAAAGACCTTTGCCCGCGTTATACTAAAACGTTTACAAAGCCTAGCATCCCGCGTCTATCCAGAATCTCAGTGTGGTTTCCGGTCCGGTCGGTCTACCATAGACATGGTGTTCTCCATACGACAGCTCCAGGAAAAATGCAGAGAGCAGCAGATGCCACTATACATTGCATTTGTGGACCTTACAAAAGCCTTCGACTTAGTCAGTCGCAACGGGCTATTCCAAATACTGGCAAAAATTGGATGTCCCCCTCACCTACTTGCCATCATCAGACAGTTCCATGAAAATATGCTTGGCACAGTACAGTTCGATGGAGCTAAGTCAGAGGCCTTCCCTGTCAGCAGCGGAGTTAAACAAGGTTGTGTACTCGCACCAACACTCTTCGCAATATTCTTCTCTGTACTTCTTCGATACGCATTCAAGGATAGCAGTGAGGGAATCTGGTTACATACCAGAGCTGATGGAGGACTTTTCAACACTGCCCGCCTCCGAGCCAAGACCAAAACGACGGATGTCCTAATTCGAGAGCTACTATTTGCGGATGATGCGGCACTAACAGCACATACAGAATCTGGTTTGCAACAACTCGTGTCAAGCTTCTCCAATGCCTGCAAAGAATTTGGTCTGCAAATCAGCTTGAAAAAGACAAACATCATGGCCCAAGACACTCGACCTCCTCCTACCATAAATATCGATAATGAAAACTTGGAGGTTGTGGACAGCTTCACCTACTTGGGATCCAAGGTCTCCAATACACTGTCCATTGAAGAAGAAATAAACAGCAGAATTGGCAAGGCAGCCGCAACAATGGCTAAACTAAATAAGCGGGTCTGGCAAAACACCAAGCTAACGGAGAAAACCAAACTGTGCGTCTATCGAGCCTGTGTCATCAGTACACTACTATATGGGAGCGAGACATGGACCACTTATACATCACAAGAGCGTAAGCTTAACAGCTTCCATTTGAGATGCTTGCGCCGCATCCTTGGTATTAAATGGCAAGAAAAAGTGCCTAATAGTGAGGTACTAACGCGTGCCAATACCCAAAGCATGTTCTCAATTCTTAGTGAAAGACGCCTGAGGTGGCTAGGACATGTCAAAAGAATGAGCCCCGGCCGCATCCCGAAGGACCTCCTATATGGTGAACTTGCTTCAGGAAAGAGGAAAACAGGTCGCCCACGCTTGCGATTTAAAGATGTCTGTCAAAGGGACATGAAAGCAGCCAAAATACATACAAGTGACTGGGAGTGTAAGGCAGAAGACCGATCTACGTGGCGCACAGTTGTCAAAGAGGGCGTCATAGTAGCCGAGGAGCGAAGAATGGAGGAGGCTGCAGACAGAAGAGCTAGGAGAAAGGCCAAAACATTTGGAAGCACAGAACTCGTGTGTAAAAACTGTGGCAAAGACTGTCACTCAAGGATAGGACTGCACAGTCACTCGAGGAAATGCAACCCAACCCAACGGTGATGCACCATCGTCTCGCGAGACGGAAGGATGCCGGATNCTAAATTTGTTCAATGAAATGGGTTTGAATTTTTATTATTTTAAAATTTTTTTCCATAAATTGAGATTCTATAGCAAAGAAAAATATTGCATCGATAAGAGTAAAGTTCCGGCATCTAATCTCGTTTTACGTGTTACTTCTTCAGATGTCAATTTTTCTAAAAATCTTGAAATTGTTTTGTATGTCTTTTCGAAATTGTTTATGCTATTGCGATGTTTATTAACGGAGAAAATTGAATATTTTCATGTTCTTGGGCTAAATCTTAATAATTTTCCATTAAATAGACAAATTCAAATTATTTACACATTACTTTCATTTGATAGGCGTAGCATTTTTAAAGAATAACCGAATGTTCATGAAAAACACATATGTGTGCTACTTTAATGAAATAAAAACAAAATAAATTTAATTTTTAGCAAGTTAAACTACCTTAAAATTATTTTCTAAAACTGAAACAGTAATATAAATTACACAATATTTGAACCACCATGCCATGTAGGTAATTGTTAGTGCATCATTCTGCGCATTTCGAAATTTCACACAAAAACTGTAGTTGGCATATTAATAGTACATTATTCGGCCCAACGGTGATGTGTTGTTTTTTGTGTGTGCAGTTTTCTTATAAAAGTGCCATTTGTGGCGCATACTGCTTAAAATATTCAACCAAATCGATACCTTTTTTAAGCGACTTTTGATTTTTTTTTTTTTTTTGGTTTGCGTTAGTTATAACAACCACTATGTAATCAATCAAATGTTGCGTGAATCCGTTAATTAAGACTCGAAATTAAGAATATTTTTGTTTCACTTTGGTTTTCCCCTTTCAGAAGAAAATGTGCGGATGTCGGAAAGGGCTTTATTTTTCAAATGCCCACAAATGCCGCCCTTTAGATGAGTGCCGCCCGGGGCGGACCGCCCCCTCCTCCCCCCCTAGCTACGCCACTGTATATTGCTACATGATAATTAATATGCAATTATAAAATGTAAATTGTAAAATAATTACAATAATGAAAGATTGCAATTTACATGTACAGGTTGAGCATGAGGCATTCAGAGAGTTCTGCCAGGCAATGGATCCCAAGTTTCAAGTACCAGGCCGTACAGCTATACAAACGGCTTTAAAATCGGCGTGTGAAGAACTCAAAAGAAAGTTAAAGAGAATATACAACATGCCCGGCGTCTTACCTTTTGCTTGGATATTTAGTCTTAAAAGGAGCCTGGCGGCAGCGTTCCTTGGTGTTTCGGCTTGTTTGTACAATCCAATTATACAGCAAGGTGAACATTTAACACTGAAAGTGTTTACTGTTAGTCATCCTCATACAAGTGATATGATTGCTGCTAAAGTTAGCGATTGCTTCGAAAAATGGGGTATAAAAGCTAGCCAAGTCATGCTAGTTATTATGGACAATGTCGCTAACAAGATAAAAGCTTTTAAAACCATGTTTGTTGATAGATGCGAAACTGGCACTGGCACTGATTCTGATGAGGAAGATGATGATGAGGTTGACAATATTAATGAAGATAAAGACTA
Organism: Radix auricularia; assembly: GCA_002072015.1. NCBI lineage: Eukaryota > Metazoa > Mollusca > Gastropoda > Lymnaeidae > Radix > Radix auricularia. The sequence goes on along the minus strand of MUZC01000796.1, from coordinate 1,292,580 downwards.
TGAGGATGGAAGGGCAGAAACGACTGTTGATGGTCACTATTTGAAATTGAAACGCATATATGCTTCAATATATGCAGCTAGTTGTTAATGAGATGTCAAAGTGTGCTGCCATACAACCGATACTTATTCAGCGAGGCGTATGGTTGAAAAGTTTATAAAATCATCTGTTGCAACCCAAAAGCTAGTGTTGAAGAGCAAGAAAACTCTTATTGCAGATTGTCCCACAAGGTGGTCAAGAACATTCCTTCTACTGCAGCGACTAATTGAACTGAAGGTTAGTGTGAATGCAGTAGCGAAAGAAATAGAAAGGGACACTCTTCTTTCAAGTGAATGGCAAAAAATAGATCAGTTACTGAAGCGTTTGCAACCATTTGCCGAACATACACGTTTACTCGAAGGCGATAAAGTTGTTATGTCATCAGTAATTTCTGCACTTATGGACATAGAATATCATCCTCTTGAGGCACAGTCTGATCAAGCTCTGGACGCATCACTAAAAGAGCTAGCAGTCACCTTTTTGGATGGCTTGAGGCGACGATTATAGTTTGCGTTGGAACCAGAGTCTGATATTTTTGAACCTATACCTTCTGCAGCTTGCCTGGTTGATCCTACAACTGTGCAAGCACTGTTCATTTCAGGAAAAGAGCATCTTCTAAATGCAGCAAAACAGTTTGTGTTGCGAGAATAAACTGCTTCAGCAGCAGAAGCCGCAGTAAGTGCACAGCTTGGTGAAGTGCTTTCAGCTGCTGGTCAGCCTATTCCTAACCGAAATATCACTGCAACTGCGTCTCCTGATAGCGTTGGTTCAACAGCCCTGACTACATCTGGACCCCCTGTCAAGCGCTTCAAGTCCCTGACGCAACACATTTCGAACACCACACCCATCACTAATATTATATCCGCTGTTCGTGGGCCTGAAGACGAACTGGAAAATTATTTGTTGCACTATCAAGAAACTGCCACAGCAGTCAGTGAGGATGGCAATGGTTTAAGCTACTGGCAATCACAGAACGTTCAAAAACGTTTCCGTTGCTTGCACCATTGGCTTTAGATATATTGACTGCACCAGCTTCGGAGGCTTACGTGGAGATAATTTTTTCTCTTTGTGGTGATTTGACTACTGGGAAAAGAAACATAACTAATCAGAGTCTAGAAAAACGGGTCTTTCTCAAGCTGAACAGTCATTTGTTTTGACGCTTAGTCTTCACTCTTCAAGTGAACTGTTGTTACTTAGTTTAGTTAGTTCAGAGTTCTAGGTCTTAGAATGAATACATTTGTTTTAATTTTGACTTACGTTTTTGGTTTCTTATTATTATTAAGTTTTAAGTTTTTGCTGTTGTTGTTTTGTACATGCACTGCTAGTCTGCTAGTCTACAACATAATCAAAAATTGAGTCATGGCATTGGCATATAACAAAATGTGATAGTGTGATTTATAATGTGACTTTTGAGTGAATGGACTCAGTCTCAGTACACTGAGCTGTCATCTCTGTGACTGCTATTATTATGCTTCAATCTGTTTCAAAAATTGGTCATGAACAATGATGTTATTAGTTATTGCTGTTTACAAGACTAAAACTAAAAGTGAAACTAAAATGAATAAGACGAAAACTAAAACTCAGGTGTTTTAGTTTTAGTCGACGAAAACTAAAACGAAAACTAAAATTGGGCCTAAAACTAAAACTAGACTAAAACTAAAATTATACAGAAAAAACGAAATAAAAACTAAAACTAAAATAGGACCTGGGACTAAAACAACACTAGTCGCCCCTCGATTGAAATGAAAGCTTACAAAGATTATGGATACTTTTAGGAACAAACACTTCGAATGACAATTTGCTTTTGTTTTGTTTGTTTGCTTGCTGGCAAGAAAGCGCGCTCTATATATTTAATTTTAAATTATGTATCCTTGGCATTAATGATTAAAGTATTGCGACATACATCCAGCATTCGAAGCTGTAATGTTTCACAATGCATGGAGGATATGTAGGACTGATCATTTTTAAAGTACATTCAATAGTTAGTTCAGTAAATGGATTAAATATTCTACCCTTTTTAAGCCCATAGAAATGTTTAATAACTGAATTATGAAGGCCTTTTTTCGATAACTTTGAAATACAGTTTTTCCTCCAAATTTTATATCAATTTTGTATTCACTTGATAACTGATATAATCAACTTGTTGTTGTTTTTTTACTTACCCCCCTCCCCACCAGAATTACATTCGCTGGGGACAAAGAGAACAACTGCTACAAGTTATAGTAAACAGTAGAAACTCTGTACTCTCAAGTAGACAGTAGAAACTCTGTACTCTCAAGTAGTCAGTAGAAACTCTGTACTCTCAAGTAAACAGTAGAAATTCATACCAACCACTATGTAAACAGTAGGCGCTCAAACTCTCAAGTAGTCGGTAGGCACTCTTTATTCTCTCAATACTGAATAATTACTTAAATCAATTTCTATTCCCCAGTTCATTAAAGATTTACCATGGGTTAGTAATTTAATAGATATAAGATTTCTTTTCTATTTCACGTGAAACAGGACTATTTTGATCATATTATATAGGCCTATGGCCATTATAATATTTAAATCTTTCATCGTGTATAATGGTAACAGAATATCATCATATTTCTGTTTATTCATAACCTTTCTGACCTTTGTCAGCTACTCAAAGAAGCCGAATATTTTAAAATATTAAAAAGATATTAAAAATATTGAATCAAACGGGGCTGGGGGAGGCAATAATGATATATCTCATGGATATGCCAAAATATTATATTTTCTAAAATAAAATTGTTGAAGTCAATTTCTTTTTTCTTTTTATTATCCTCTTTTCGGCCTTATAAACAATCATCCAACTAAACAAACTCAACCTACTTTGCTGACTTACTTGATAGTCCAAAACTATGACGGCGAGATTTTTAACTGTGAATGGCATAAAAATGTAAACGGGCATGGAGAATAGTAAGTCAGAATTGACAGCTAATTCCGATGGGTGACTTTACCACTGTTCAAACTTCGGTATCTATGATTTACAAATATTTGATTTCAGGGCCCCCTTCTATACGATCTCACTTTCGGTATACAAGTTGTATTCATTTTTAAATCCGGCATCCTTCCGTCTCGCGAGACGATGGTGCATCACCGTTGGGTTGGGTTGCATTTCCTCGAGTGACTGTGCAGTCCTATCCTTGAGTGACAGTCTTTGCCACAGTTTTTACACACGAGTTCTGTGCTTCCAAATGTTTTGGCCTTTCTCCTAGCTCTTCTGTCTGCAGCCTCCTCCATTCTTCGCTCCTCGGCTACTATGACGCCCTCTTTGACAACTGTGCGCCACGTAGATCGGTCTTCTGCCTTACACTCCCAGTCACTTGTATGTATTTTGGCTGCTTTCATGTCCCTTTGACAGACATCTTTAAATCGCAAGCGTGGGCGACCTGTTTTCCTCTTTCCTGAAGCAAGTTCACCATATAGGAGGTCCTTCGGGATGCGGCCGGGGCTCATTCTTTTGACATGTCCTAGCCACCTCAGGCGTCTTTCACTAAGAATTGAGAACATGCTTTGGGTATTGGCACGCGTTAGTACCTCACTATTAGGCACTTTTTCTTGCCATTTAATACCAAGGATGCGGCGCAAGCATCTCAAATGGAAGCTGTTAAGCTTACGCTCTTGTGATGTATAAGTGGTCCATGTCTCGCTCCCATATAGTAGTGTACTGATGACACAGGCTCGATAGACGCACAGTTTGGTTTTCTCCGTTAGCTTGGTGTTTTGCCAGACCCGCTTATTTAGTTTAGCCATTGTTGCGGCTGCCTTGCCAATTCTGCTGTTTATTTCTTCTTCAATGGACAGTGTATTGGAGACCTTGGATCCCAAGTAGGTGAAGCTGTCCACAACCTCCAAGTTTTCATTATCGATATTTATGGTAGGAGGAGGTCGAGTGTCTTGGGCCATGATGTTTGTCTTTTTCAAGCTGATTTGCAGACCAAATTCTTTGCAGGCATTGGAGAAGCTTGACACGAGTTGTTGCAAACCAGATTCTGTATGTGCTGTTAGTGCCGCATCATCCGCAAATAGTAGCTCTCGAATTAGGACATCCGTCGTTTTGGTCTTGGCTCGGAGGCGGGCAGTGTTGAAAAGTCCTCCATCAGCTCTGGTATGTAACCAGATTCCCTCACTGCTATCCTTGAATGCGTATCGAAGAAGTACAGAGAAGAATATTGCGAAGAGTGTTGGTGCGAGTACACAACCTTGTTTAACTCCGCTGCTGACAGGGAAGGCCTCTGACTTAGCTCCATCGAACTGTACTGTGCCAAGCATATTTTCATGGAACTGTCTGATGATGGCAAGTAGGTGAGGGGGACATCCAATTTTTGCCAGTATTTGGAATAGCCCGTTGCGACTGACTAAGTCGAAGGCTTTTGTAAGGTCCACAAATGCAATGTATAGTGGCATCTGCTGCTCTCTGCATTTTTCCTGGAGCTGTCGTATGGAGAACACCATGTCTATGGTAGACCGACCGGACCGGAAACCACACTGAGATTCTGGATAGACGCGGGATGCTAGGCTTTGTAAACGTTTTAGTATAACGCGGGCAAAGGTCTTTCCTACAATACTAAGGAGTGAAATGCCGCGATAATTATTGCAATCACTCCTATCACCTTTGTTTTTATATAGTGTCACTATATTTGCATCCTTTAGGTCTTGGGGGATGTAGCCCTGTTCCCAGCAGAGGGACAGAATCTCGTGCAATGGTTGGAGTAAAGCTGTCTTGCCACTCTTTAGAACCTCTGGTGGTATTCCATCATTCCCAGGCGCTTTTCCACAAGCTAGACTGTCAATTGCTTTGCTCAGCTCTTCCTGTGTGGGCACGACATCAAGTTCTTCCATGAGTGGCATATCTGGGATGTCATCTAGAGCGGTGCTGGAGACTGTGGTAACTGTTGAATACAATTCCAGATAATGCTCAACCCACCGTTTTAGCTGTGCTGCCTGGTCTTGAATAATTTCTCCATTTTTGGACTTTAGGGGAGCAGCTTTTGACGTCAAGGGGCCCGTTGCCTTTTTGATGTTTTCGTACATGACTTTTGCATTGCCCATGTCTGCAGCTGATTGTATACTGGAACAGAGCTTAAGCCAGTAGGTATTGACACATTTACGTGCAACCTTTTGGGCAAGTGACTTAGCTGTTTTTAAAGCATGCAAATTGTCAGGTGTAGGCTTTTCCTTGTAAGCCATAAGAGCTTTCCTTTTTGCTTCAGTGACGGGTTTCATCTCGTCCCAATGTTCATCAAACCAGTCCGTGTTTTTGTGAGATTTTTTGCCAAAGGCTTGTATTGCGGATGTATAGATTGTGTCTCTCAGTTGCGTCCATTTGGAGTCAATGGTGACGCATGGGGACATCTTTGAGAGACTTTCCTTCACCTTGTCTTTGAACAGCTGCGCTATCGCAGGGTCTTTCATGCAGGAGGTATTGATGCGTGGACTTCCCTTTTTCTTTGTGTGGTACGAGTTTTTCCTCATTATTCGTACTTTGCTGGCGACAAGGGAATGATCCGTGTCACAGTCGGCACTGTGATAGCTGCGAGTGAGTAGGACGCTAGCTAGTTGTGCACGCCTGGTGATAATGAGGTCCAGCTGGTGCCATTGGTGGGATCGAGGGTGTCTCCAAGATACTTGATGTATATCCTTGCACTTGAAGAAAGTGTTGGTCACACACAAGCCTCGTGAGCAGCACAATTCCAGAAGCCTTTGTCCATTTTCATTTAACTTTCCTCTTCCAAATAGTCCAAGGCAGGTGGGCCAGGCTTCGTGGTCGCTCCCCACTCTAGCATTGAAATCTCCTAGGAGATAGATTGCCTCGTCTTTGTGGATGCCGGCTATTGCCTGGTCTAACGCTCCATAGAACTGGTCCTTCTCTTCCGGAGTTGAATAGAGTGTTGGGGCATACACACTAAGAATGTTTGCTGGGCCCGCAGTTGTTCTGAGTCTTAGAGTGAGGATCCTCTCCGTGCCTGATGACGGTGGTTCAATGGATGGTAGAAGAGTGTTTTTAACAGCGAAACCCACACCATGCTGTCTAGGTTCGTCTTTCGGTCTGCCTTGCCAGAAGAAGGTGTAATTGGCCTCTTTGAGTGAACCGTTGTCTGGGAGCCTGGTCTCCTGAAGGCATGCTATGTCAATCTTTAGCCTTTTAAGTTCTCTATCGATTATTCCTGTCTTCCGTGTGTCGTTTATGGACTGCAGATCATCAGTGATGCCGGGACACATAGTCCTCACGTTCCAGCTAGCGATTCGAAGAGCTGGGGTCTTCTTTTTCTTTTTTGTATTTCTTGGTGCAGGGCTTAGTGGCCCACTTGTTGAGTGGTACTCTAATCTCCACGCACCCAGTGGAGAAGGCAGGCCATGACGGGATAGCACCTATTTGACTGGGGGCTGCCCAGTTTGAGGCGGGCGGTAGCTGTCCAGTGAGACATTGGTAGTCTCTCCCACCGTCGGAAGCAGCCCCTGGCGCCTAGCTCTACGTCAATTGAGCTTTGGCTTATAACCGGTAACTGCTGCTTCCCGTGTTTTGTCGACACCTTGCGGCGACGCTGGAGTGTCCTCTCCAGAGGTGATGCAAGCCTGGGCGGGTATTATGGAGAATTAGCTGCTGCCCATACAGCATATCCCCCCTCTCCACGTCAATGGTGTAACCAAGGGAACGACTTGCGTCGATGCAGCTTGGCTGCCATTGGCGTCGCAGGAGCTGCCGGTATGTACATAAGTCTTATGTATAGACCGCCTGTAGGTGCTCCAATTCCTGATTTTCTTTCAGGGTTTACTCCCTTAGCCTTTCCCGCAAGGCAGGTATAGCCGCAAGGCAGCGGAGGATTTGTATTCGGAGTTTCCTTCTCCTAGATGAACTACCAGCCAAGGTTTTAACGAGCATCATCTACCCGTAGGGGTGCCAGAACCGGGGTTTGAACCCGTGACCGATTTTTATTTTTATTTTAGAATTGTTTTTGTACCGCAGCGCACTAACACTTTGACCACCGCGCCCCCNTTTTTTATCCGATTTCTGATGCTTTCAAATTTAAAAAAAAACCTTGGAACTGTTGAGCACTTGTTCTTGGGTGGGTGGCTAGGTTTGGATATACACGTGCAAAATTTAATTTCATTAAGTAAACAATTTTGTTCATTTTTTTCCCTTGAAATCAAAAGACATTACAATAAAAATAATAATTTTTGGTAGAATAAACCATGTAAGTGTAAGTACACCAACAAATTTTTCCAGTATTATATTTAAGCTTAAGTTAAAATCAAACTTGAATCAATTAATTATACCAGAACCATATTGTCATATTCGTTCCTTATATGGGAGTTTGAAGTTTTGGCATTTGAAATGTTAACGTATATAATATAGGTAACTTATAAAATATAGTTCCTTTATTTCTTTGAATTTTTAAAAATCTTTGCTTTTAATTTAATTTAATAAACTTTATTTTAACGCTTTTCCTTTTTGAAACTAATTAATGAGGAATTAGCCGCCCCCTCCCTTTTTACACACAATCTGCCGCCTTGAGCTTGGCTCATGTTTCATGTACAATAAGTTTTCATTTTACAACAGGAGAGACTGTCAAATTTTAAGAATCATTTAAGCTACCACTACTTCAGTTTTACATTATCATACTACTTAAGTACTTTTCAGGACAGTAGCATAAGAATCAGAAGAATTTATATCCATTAATGAGTTTGAAGTTTTGACTTTTGAAAAGTTCACATGCCTTAAGATAGATCGTTTATTTCTGTAATTATTTTCTTTTATTTCGATAAAAATCTCAACTTTCTTATAATTTTTTTTCTTAGACACTAATTAACGACCAGGAATTTGCCGCCCCTGGCAAAGTGCCGCCCGGGGCATTTGCCCCCCTTGCCCCCCCTTCGCTACGCCACTGGCTGTGGAAGGCATAATCATTACATCTGCTGACTGCTGATATATTTCACAAAACATACGGTTAACATGTAGAATCTCAACCGTGACGTCATTATCGGTGGCCATCTTGTTGCCATGGCACGTGACTTTTAAAAAAGGCATAGTATAATATAGTTCTGCATTTTTATATTTTTAGAATATATGAGGGGAGAGAGGATCCTCCCCTCAACCCCTCCTCTGTTTTTTTATTAATTTTTTTTTTATTTTTAGAATATATGAGGAGAGCGAGGGCCCTCCCCCCTCCCCTCAACCCCTCCCCTGTTATTTTTCATTAATTTTTCATTAAATTTACAAGTTTCCCCCCGCAAGGGGAGGTAATAAATAAATAAGAAAACAAACATGATTCAAAGGAAGGAATCCTCGCTCCAAGCAACGGTAGCGTTGTGACGTCTCGGTCGAGATTCTTCACTTCAGCCAAACATACAGTTATGTATACACTTATCACATAATTTAATTCTATTGAACACAGTACACAGTGTTACAGTCATGTACTATAAATATATCAAGAGATTTACTTGTTTGTGATTATTCATTCAGTTTCAGCTCAAAATATTACTTTTTTGTGGTTAATATAAGAATCATATATTATTTATCTTCATGCCCTTTCCCCTTGTGTCAAACACAAATTTGCTCTCAGACCCTGGCCTCTCTCTGATTTCCCACTTAACCACATTTAAAAAATATTTTTGCTGCAGATATTGCATCCTATAGCAATAATCTTTCAACACTCTTCATACAAATTTTATTTTGCAACCTTCTGCATTTTCCGCTTAGCTCTCTCAGCTCTGTTAGTTACGAAAAGTTGAATTAAAGTAAAGGAAGCCCTTATGCCTAAGTCATTTTTAAATATATATATATAAATTATATATTGCTTCCAGCTGAGCACTTGGGAAGCTATTCAACAGTCAGGGATGTGAGCCACTGGGCTAAGACAGTGGCATCTATTTTTAGGACACATCGTTATATGTTATTTGATCGTTCCCTCAATTTTATGTCAACGGTCATTCAGTCTGCCGTGATCACGTGACGTTAGATACTTCACCAAAGACCTGAATCGCTTTGCATCTTACAGAGATCTACATCTTACTTTAAAGTGATACATTTGATAGGACTTAGTGACGTTTGCTTAGTGTATAACTTGAACTCAGAGCCACCCAAGAACGGCCCAGTCAAACCCGTAATACCAGACGTGCGGACCCGAAACTGTGGGTGGGGCTGAGAAGAAAAGGCACTAACAGTAGGATGGGGATTTTTGGGGAGGGCTCGATTTAGGTGACTGAATATGGTTTCTTGGGACGGTTGGGGGCGCTCCGGTTGTCTTCTTAGCAAGGACGACCTAAGAATATATAAGATCCAACAGTGTATATGCTTTAATAAACACAAGTCATTTATATTGCCGATTTTGAAAAGTCCAATTAAATGTAGGACCAGTATTTAAGCTTCTTAAGCCAGAGCCATGTGTTGATCGACCGGCCGATAATGTCATTGCGTATTTATACATATGATGAAACGGGCTCATCTGTTCCGCTCCATACAGCAGTACCAATGTACTAAATTGTAACAATGGGACATGTCAGCAATGTACAAGACAGTTCATCGTTAAGAATTAATAAAGCCAAGTAAATGACACGCGAACCGAATAGTCCGAAACGTACTTGTTCTGACACTACCTCCATTCGGGAGGGATCACGAACTCTTGCGTCAATCGTGAAGACGCTAAGAGTACATCAGTCAATGCACAGTCCCGCTGTTACCTTAGCAGCACACATACCTTTAAAATGTGCAGAATGGACCAACTCATTTGAGAACACTAGAAAAAGAAAGAATAAAGTGTAGGGCTGCGGAAAATTGAATCGATTAAAATTAATTTATATATTAAAATTAATTTGATCGATTAAAATGTAAGAAAATATTTCTAGTATTTCTTTTGCCAATTTATTAACAATTTATATTTTTTGTAACTTACATACTTCCCCCTCGTATTATTATTATTTATTTAGACGTGCATACGTAAACAAAACGGTTTTTTCTTCCTTATTTCTTGCATAGCTGAAACGAATTCGCTGTGTTACATCATAAAATTTGGGAGCCATGGAATTATCGCGACTTAACCGATTTAGCGAAACTATGAATCTCGACTTGACTGGATCTGTATACGCGTTATACAAATATAATAACTCGAAATTAAGCGATAAAATGTTTCCCGATTAATCGAACAAAAAATAATCAGTACCAGCCGCAGTTTAAATATTAGTAAAAGTTGCTTCCGCCCCCTAACACACCCAACATTCAAAAGTAAATTAATAAATAGTTTCAATACTATTTTGTGAATTTCTCTCTACCTTTTTTCCATCTTGTGGCTCACTGGCTGGATATAGCAAAGTATGTTCAAGTTCATTCTGTACGTTCAAACATTCAATAATTTATCAACATTAAAGTATCGTGTGTAATATCGTATCAATATATGAGTCATAGTCAAAGCGTCGGTAGGAGAGATTATAATTGATTTTAAAGGTCATCGTTACAACAAAAATTTTGAAAAGACTACTGGTTGAAAGGTGAATAATTGCCTTTTTGTCTAAATTATAACTTTATAGCAAAAATTAGACGCTAGCAACAATTGATTTTTGAAGACCTTCTAAAATTACAAATAAAATCTTTTTTTTTTAAACGAACAAAGACATTACTTTTAAAACTGTATGAACAAACCAAGTTAGATTTACATTCAATGAAAATATGTGAATCTGAGGTTAGTTTAGTGCTCATCTATACTTGTAAACATGTATGAAATTCTAACAATTTTCATATTTTAGGGAGCCCTTGATGAGTTTTTAATAGGATTTTTTAAAAATCAAAACTGTAAATGTGAACTATTTGTTGTCCGACTTCCTTCAGCGACGTATGGGGCGGGGCGGGGCGTCCATGGAGTCGTCACGCTCCCAATAGAGTTAAACGAAAGGTGACAGTTTACGACACGGGACGGGTAAATATCCTGTTACATAACAATAACAGCAGTTTATTTATCACACAGAATCAACCTGAATTTTAATACAGGCTGACCTCGCTAAGTCGAACTTTCCTTCGTCAAAACCCTCCCAATATGATATCGAATTAATACTTAGGTCCCGGCCAAATTTAGCGCCTATTACGCCATTTTCCCTAAATCGAAAACTCAGTCGATTTTCTTTTCGGGTCCTTTTGAGTTCGAGTTAGCGAGGTCCGACTGTATAAATACAAGCCGTAATTTTTAAAATTCTTTACTGAGCTTTGTAGCCACCAAACTCATTAGGCCCGAGTGCAATAAGAATTTGCCTCTTGTTATAGTAAAATCACTAATGAAATCCTTGGTATAACCAACTTCCATTCCATCTAATAAAATTAAATACACAGTCGCAACACTTTTTGAGAGGGGATGTTCAAGCTGGGACAGCAGCTCCTTATAAATATCAGACCATTGAAATATTTAGGGAAATTAACACACACATTTTTTATCAAAAGGATCGATGAAACATCGATCTATACATCTTAAAGGTTAAAATCTATAACTATAAGGTAAACACTAGAGATACACAGAACAGAAAATGGCGAGACCAATCAATCAATAGAAAAGAGGTACGTCTAGGCACAGTCCGCAAAGCTTAAGAAGAAAATAATGTGGGATCGAGGGAAAATGAGACTGTTTCTTGCGAGGTGGGGGTTAGGGGGGGTAGTGGTCACATAATTTTAGCCTCCTTGTATAACCTCAAATTGTGACTGACTATTCATTAATAATTCTAAACGGAATCACAAAGACGAACGACGGTTTCGAAGTTTGAGAGTGAGCAGAGATAAGGGCAGGGGTGGCATTTTATTACAATAATAGTATTTATTGCTTACCTATCCGGAATTCAGTACTCTAGTATCTTTACATCTTTAAGTATTCTAGCCCCAAGGTATTTTTCAATAAATAAATAAATAATTCATAATAATGTCTAATCCTATTATGAAATCAACGCTGTAACACACAACAAAACTATTGTCTAATTACATCAATAATTGACATTGCAAACGCCGTGACACAGGAATTTAACGCACGAATTAAGCTTTATTGGCGCAGGCTTTCGTCTCAGCCATCAAACATTTTTCGAAGTATTGGAGTGCGGTAGATTTATTTACAAAGCAATTTTATCTATGTCTATAATACCATCTAATACCTGACACCCTGAAATCGATGGAGGTCATAGTTCACTTACACGTTCAACGGTTGTGCAGATGATTGGTATACAATTACCTAGAACAACTCATTCAATTATTGGATGGATATGGACCAAGTCTTTCTCAAACGAACGAGACCCAAGTTCCTCGGTCTAATCCTTAACAGCAAAGATTCTAAAACAATATACAGAGCCTACTTCATTACCAGTTCTATCGTCTTGAGAAGAATTAATGATTTTAGAATGCCATCGTACAACATTATAATTTACAAACGCATTCTTGTAAAAAACATTTCAACAAAGCCCTTTTCAAATAAAAACTGTGTATGAAGAACAAAAAATCATGTTAAGCCTGGTCCCTATTGGAATTCAGGACGTGTTAGCGCATTTTCGTATTATGTATCAGTAGCCTACTTATGTTAGATATCAGCATTATGTAGTTATCAGTAATTGTGTTTAGATTTTAGACGTATTTTTATGAATTTTCTTGTGTAATGAATATACCTGACATTTTTAGCGCATTTTCGAGATGTCGAAATCGCTATTGCCCCCGTTTTGTCCGTCTGTCTGTCATCACCATGATCACAGGATCCATAAGTCCTAGACCCATGATGTATATATGTTTTTTGTATGTCCTGACCTGCCATTTGTGCATCAACACTCAGTTACTCGATCCGTAAAAAAA
>MUZC01000796.1:1254076-1276492 GCA_002072015.1 Radix auricularia | reverse complement strand
GGGCTCTGACCTAAATAACTTTCTTGTGGCCTTTAAAAAAGTATCTTGTAATTTTTTTTATAAATATGTATTGATGGGTATATCATCTTATGCGGCTTCTTTTATCATTGCTAATATTAAAAGGGCATGCAATGGTCAAAATGTTCCACCTTTTACAATGTACTTCGTTTCAGTTACAATGATTTATTCACGTTTATTAATTTCTAACCCATCATACGATTGACTTAAAGGGTTGTCCTTAAATGGCGTCACGCGATCTTGGCTGATTTTTCACCCCTGTCCCCTCGTCACACGTCGTCACTAAGACTTAGACCCCTTATTCAATGTGACATCACGAAGCTCCCCCTCCCTCATAAAAGCCGTGTTTTCTATTTGATAATGAGCTTGTTGCCAGTCATTATTTTTGTCATTTAAATATGTTTTAGTGTAAGGCTGCATTCTAATATCGTAACACGCGTGAGGCCATGCAAAACTTCATTATTTAAAGTGTCGGTGATCATATATTTAAGTGTAACTTTTATTTAAAGTCGCACGTTTTGATGTCACTTCAAATGTGTGACTCCCCTTCCCCCCATCCCCATGAGGGACGTCATTTATAGATAGCCCCTAAAAGGGCGGCAAATTGGAGACCGCCCCGGACGGCAAAAGCTCTAGCTACGCCACTGGGCGGGGGACTTTCAAATTTTGTTCCCCTCCCCCTCCCATAGCTACACGACTGCTTTAAAGTTCAAAGGGTTACGTTACATTATCTAGGGGCAGGGGGTGCAAGAAATTTAATTTGCGAACTCACGCGAACCTGATTTTAAAGGAAACGCCTCTGAAAAGGGTCTCTGCTTTAGAAATGCATCAAACTATCGATATTCGATATCACAATCAGTAAATCTGTGTTAAATGACCGAGTGGCTCCTATCAAAGCTTCCAAGGCCTTAATCTTGTTGTCTTATGAGTTTTAATTAAGACGTAAGGCACTGCCCTTAACATTCCATGTGTAGCTTAAAGATGGACGTTACTAACACCGACACCGGGTAAGTTGCCTTCAACAAAGACAACATTTAAAATGGAAATTTAATCAAAACATATCCTTGCCACTTTTTACCTGTACTTGTTAAAGTTAGCTTCATTTCCATATTTTTTTTCCTGATCTTAAAATGTGGTTGAAATTTGAATGCCTTCTGTAGAGCTGCTTTATATTATTGCTAAAGTTTTAAACATGTTTAAAGTTTAAAACAACTTTCAATTCTGCCTTGCTGCAATGTCCCAACTATAATTATAATACTAGGTGCAGGGGCGGATTAAGACTGCACGGGGCCCCGGGCTGCAATCAAACGGGGGCTCTATCCAACCAGCGTCCCTTTAAATAAAATGATTGTTAACAGCTAATATAAGACCTTAACTAAATATTAATAATGAAAAAAAAAACGAACAGGAAGAAATAACTGTTTGAAGTGTTCGCCGATATGTTACAATTGAGTGTGAAAACAAAAACTTCAAGTGCCCCTGCTAGGAATCGAACCCGGCACCGCTTGATTCAAAAGCCATTACTCTCTCCACACGGCCAGAAACGGAGAAATTTTAAAAATATAAACAATAATATAAACTATGTTCTCTAAGGGAGGCAATTAAATCCAATTGTAGAGATAATATTTATTAATTTATTATATTTAGTATACTTCCAAGGGTTCGTGCAAACATTTGTACACTTTTATTATAACATATAAAACGTTTGGGGGCCCCAAAACCATCGGGGGCCCCTGGCTTTAGCCCGTTCAGCCCCCCCCCCCCTTAATCCGCCATAGACTAGGTGTAATGGTAAGTCTACCAATCTCAGAGACGCGATGGATTTTATATTACCAACTGACTCAAAACTAATTGCACTTCCCATCATGGTTATGAAAAGATAGATATTATTATTTGAAGTCTTGCTTTTTTTCCCTTCTTCAATACAACTAAGTCTTAATTTTACCATTATAACCTGTTTAAATGCATCTCTGCTCCTTATACTTATATGCTTGCTTTATAATATTAGCTGATATTGATACTTGTATATTAAAATCCATAGTTATTGCTGCATAGTGAAGCATAGAAAAGTGAAGCTCTTTACATAGCCTATTTATAAATAATTTGCTAATTCTTAATTACCAGAACCACTTTGATCTTATGTCTATATTCATATGGTAATTTAACATTAACAATCATTAAAATATCAGTGTAAGAAAAGTAAGGAATGTTTTTTTAAAATTAAAACATTTGAAAATAGGTCTATTACTTTTATTAATTTAACATAAAATAAATTAATATAAATTAGAGACAATTAAAAATTTTAAGTAACATTAAGTTCAAAACATGGGCAGAAGTCTAAAAAGTGGAACTGTCAATGTCAATATGCAGAATTACAGTGTTTTTTAAAAATTAATCATGAGAATATAATTGTAAGTATAATACAGGGAACAACTATGTCTCAAGTAGGCAAGAGCAAAATGTAAATGTTATAAGTTATAACTAAATGAAGACTTAAAATTCACCTGAACAAAAATTATATTAGGGCTATAATTTTTGTTCAGGTGAATTTAAAGTCTTCATTTAGTTATAACTTATAACATTTACATTTTGCTCTTGCCTACTTGAGACATAGTTGTTCCCTGTATTATACTTACAATAAACGATTATTAACGATTAATTTAAATTGAATCGTAAACCTAATAAAAAATTAACAATTAATTAATCATTAACTTCAATTTAAGCAGAAATTAAAATTAATGATGTCATAAGTCATAAGTAACACTTATTATTGTTGAAAATCTCAATAAAACTGGAATGTCTCCTTTATGTCATCTTTTAACCAACTATGCAAAAAGACAAGTATGTTGGCCATTGGGATTATTTAGTTCAAGTGATGAGAAGGTCTAATAAACAATATAACCAGCCCAGCTGAACAATCATTCACATGGAACTGAGGTAACAGCTATGCACAAAACAGTCTTGACAAGGAATGACATTATTGGATATCAGTGTTCATTTAGTTTCCACCATTGTAGAGGGTTAAGGGATTCAGGAACTTTCATCTCAATTTTGTAATTCATCAGCTTAAAGCGCTTTTATTTGGTTTGATAATGGGGCGAAGTGTTAGAACCATGGTAGGCAAACTTTATTAACATTTTGAACATTCCCGTCAGTCAATAGTTTAAAACCAAGATGTTCCTGTAAAATTGTCAGGAAATTTATTATTTTTCTGCCCTTATCTTTTATTATTTTCAAAAATGTTTGACTTCCAATAATTTGTAAATGATGTGTTGATTAATCATTAAAAATAATTTAATTGAGAAATTAATCCTAAATTTCCACAGCCCTAAATTATATGAATATGATTGATGTTGAAGTACACTCCTAATGCCAAAACAAATATTAACTAACAGAACGATAACTACACTATACCTAAACTAGGACTAAGCTAGGGTCGGCTTGAGAACTAGATTTAGTTTAGATGTCTACTAACCAGGTATGCATATTGTTATCTGCTGCTGCCTGTGGCAGAAGCCAGGTCCCCCCACCCCAGTAAAATATGTTGCTACTATAAAGAAAAGATAATTATTATTGGAAAGTAGTGATAAAGACATTTATAAAAAAAAATTATGCTAGAAATAAATAGAAACGCTTTATTTATTGATTTAAAATTAAAGTTATCTTTCTTTTCCTCATGCCATAATGGCCAAAAAACTATAGAATAATCAGTCTTGGTGTATCAATTCTTGATCATAATTAACCTTTCATTAATTTTGGAGTCATTACGGTGGTTAAGTCGCATGCATGCTTGCCTGGCATAACAATGGTCATGGGTTCAAATCCACGTGAAGGCTGGGATTTGTTACCGTGGCCAAGGGTGTCCCCGAGTCCACCCAGCTTCAATTAAGTACCTAACACTAGTTAGGGAAACAAAGGCGGCTGGGCAATGCATGGAACCCTCATAGCTGTGGCCCTGTGAATGCTGCGTCACTTACCAGCAGACAAATGAGCATGGTCTGTGGATGCAATATTCTTCTGGATAGAAGGAGCATCTGTATAGTTAAGACAGATTGGACCACACAAATTAATTTTAAATTTAGAGAAGCTACTCTCACAGCTTGCATTACTTATGGTATTTTTTAATATTCGAGGTAATGTTATTACATTAGACAGGGTAACTTCAAAAATAAAGTTCTTTAATTAATAAACTTGAATAAATCAAGCAAGCTTAACATCATTAATTCATTCTTTTATCCATTAGAGATACTTGCTCTTATTTGAAGGCAAAAATTTCACAGTCCATAAGCTGGTGTATAAAAATCACTTCTGATTTCCGAATTCTTTAACTGCCAAAACCACACATAAATTTCAACAGTAAAACTACAACTTTCATTCAACTTTATTATTTACATAACATGGCGTCATCTTCGCTTTCATTTACTTTCATCGCAAAAAATTTTGATCTCTTGTTCTTGTAAAGTACCATTAAAATGCCAAGGTATTCACACAATTATTTTTAGGAAAAATCAAAGCATCTTCTATAAATTCCATTAGGTCTCTATGAGTATCTGACTGCAAAGCATTTTTTAGCACCAAACCAGGGGTGTCCAAACTTATTGCATGGTGGGCCATATTCCTTGAAGTAAAGATATTCGCGGGCCAGATTTTTACAATATTATAAAAATGACATAGGTTGAGAAGTTTTTATTGCAATGTTTTAATGTGAATGGTGAAACTATGATCTTGAATGCAGTAACTTATAGGTGAGGTCAGGCTCAATGCCACTGGTTTTGACATGTTTGATATTACACAGGTGAGTTTTACTTATTCTCGTTCCCAAACAGTTCCTGTTAAAACTCATAACTGAAAACGTCTGCTCATACAAGTACATCGAACCAAACAAGCTGAACATTTTTTTAGCAAATGTTTGCATCTCATTGATTCTCTCTTTATCCAGCTGATATTGTCTGCTGCGACATTCAGCATCACTTTGCAACTCAATGAGTTCAAGCTGCAGATGGCGTGGAGTATTATCACGGTCAACAGATAAATGTAAAGAAAAAATATTATTTCCTTTTCAATAGTTACAAACTTTTGAAAATGACTGATTAACCTTTGGACCTTTACTAACCAGTGACTGTAACCACTTCAACTTCAGCTAGATAAAGACTACAGGAATAAATTCAAATTAATAATTCATAATATTAATAGTCCTTCTGGAGCCTATTCAACTGGTCAGAGTCATAATCATTCTAAATGCTATAAATTTATAGTCTAAGTAAAATAACAGTTAAGTCGCGTGACAAGTTGAATTTGAAATGGACGAGGGGGGAGGGGCAAAAAAAAGGGGTGAAACTATAACTAGTGAAAGTGAAGTGAGTGACTTGAGTCTTGAGTGAGGGGAAAAATAAGGGCCTTAGTCTTAGTTTAGTAAGGTCCAAGGTATTTATGGCCTTAGTCTTAGCCTTACTGAACTTACTGACTGTACTCAAATGAATGTAACTGACATGTAAGGGAGTAAGTCAATAAGGCATGGGCGGCATGGCCTTACTTTTATTACTTTTACTTTTAAACTACAGTTACAGTATTAATTTTTAAGCCTATGGACCATGGACTAAGGCCCAAGGCTAAGGCTAAGGCGACTAAGTATAAATTAACAGTTAAAGTTAAGGACTGCTACTGCTATTACTAAGACTAAGGCCCAAGGCACTAATCACTAAGTCTAAGGCTAAGGCCCAAGGCAAAACTTTGACTTTGGCAAAGACTAAGAGTAAGGATTAGTTGATTAGTGATTAGTAAGGACAGTTAATCAGTTAATATTAATAATAATTAATAGTAATATAGTTTAATATACTATAATCTATAATATAGTATAGTATAAGTATAAGGCGTCAAAGTCTAACTTATATACTACTTATACTTATACTTATAGTTATAGTATAAGTATAATAGTAGCAATAGTCACTTAATTAAAATGACTTAACTTAACTTAAGCAGACACATTTCAAGCTTAAAAATACCTAGTGAATAATACTTACCTAAATTTAAATTTATCTGTCCCTTGACTTTAAACAGATAAAAAATTTGTAACTATTATTAATTCTTCTGTTCAATAACAAGGTGATATTTCCGGCTTTATCCAAGGTAGATAAAACAACGAATTCAAAATAACATTACGCTGTCTTGTGGTCATGTGACATTTTGTTTACCGACGTATCTTTTAAAATTCAACTTTCTAAAAGGAATGTGAGTCGTTTATATATAATAAACCTAACAACTAACAGATTTAATAGAGCAGGGACTTTAATTATGTATTTAAACAACCTCAATTACGATACACATATTATAAATACTAATAAATAGAAATAAATAAACATTTGCTTTTGATGAAACTAGGGCCTAGTATTTTTTATGATGTTATAAACGTAGGAACCTGTTATCGATTTCAATTATCAATTTCAATTAGTTCAGTTAAATTAGGGCAGGGCTTTGGCTTTAGGCTTTTAATGAATTTAATGACTAATGATTACTAATGCCTAATGAAACATTAAGTATGAGTATGATCAGTATGACTCTTTGACGTTTAATTGATAACTCAGCTGTAACTGTAAAATGGTCATTATCCATAATCCACGGCAATGGACTCAATGGGTCAAAGTCAATGGTACAAGGCCCAATTTTTTGTATTTGTGATTTGTGTAAAGTGTAAATCTGACACTGACATATTCAATCATATTGACATAATCAAATAGTTTATCGAAGTAATTATCCGCACAGTTTTGGCCGTGAGTGTGAGAATAACAGTGATAATATTAACAGAAATAATGCCGACGAGCACTATTTCCCCATCTTCTAGTAGTTCTAGTGAAAGTGGCTGGTCCATTGAAAAAAAAAAGCGTCCTACTATGTATAGACATAGTCCGTATAGACAAAATCTTATCTTTATATAATATTACAGATGATCCTTCTGAACAGAAGATTATTGCGTCCTACGTATATCTATGGTTTGTGTTTAGTCCTGTATTTTTATTAGAGTTTTAAATGATGATAAAGTGTTGGCTTTCCTGGTTTCTTCAGGCAACCCATTCCACGCCCGAAAACCGAACGGGAAGAGAGAAAACTTGTATACTGTATGTGTTTGTTCTTGCAGCATACTGGATAAGAAAGGTGTTTTTATCCTTATGTCTATCTGAGGGTTGTATTAATTTATCTTTGTATTGTATTTCTAAATTGGAGTTGATTGCTTTATGTATAATTACTAATTGGTTCTTTTAGTGTTTTAAGGTTTAATGATTTAACTAATGGTGTTAATTTTGTCAGTTTTGAATATTCTCCAGTAATGAATCTGGCAGATCTTTTTTGAATTTGTCCTAGTTTAGCAATATTTTCTTTGGTTGATGGGTCCCATACAGAAGATGCATATTGTAGTTTAAGACTCACCAGGATGAGGTAGCAAATAATTGCCCATATCACTCGATTTAGGCTAAAATGAGTAATTTATATACTAATACTAATTAAAATATCGTGATTTCTGAAATTTTAAAGTATAAAGTAGCACTGCCATAAAAATTGATTTGTGTTCAATTAATGAATGATAATTAGTAATTAATTAGATTAGTTAAAATTGGTTTATGTGAGGATAATGTTGGATGCTATTTGGAATTGCACTGCCAAAACAGTGCGAATAGCGCTTGCCATGCCATAAATTATAGTATGAGGTTAAGAACGATCCATAGTCTTGACTGACTTGACTAGTTCAAGTTCTAAGAACTATTAATTCTAGTGACTACTAGTGAGTAGTGCAAGTTACGACAGTTCAGTTACAATAAGTTACATGTAGCAGCAATGTGTGAGTGTGAATGGAATCCACTATTAAATTATATTAATATAATATGATGACTTAGCATTAGGTAATACCCAGACAGCAGGCACTGTATTATGTATAACTCAGGGTCCACATGGTATTCAACATCAAGGAGTATTTTCTATTAATTTTTATTATTTATTATTTTTAGTCTACTTCCTGTTGATTAGTTGAAGGTTCTCAAAAAACAATAATTTCAGAATGTGCCTCTTGATTATATTATTGAGTTTGTTACATAAACTGTAAAAATCGTGTGCTTGTTTTAAATGTACAAGTTTTTAAAAGTTACTTCAACTAAGCCTTCTAATATTTTTTATGATCTTTGTGTCTCTGACTTGATGTAAGCTAACTTTTTTAAAAAAAATTAAATTATGTAAAATACATTTTTAAAAATAAATTTGTTTAAAAGTTTACACTTTATTTTGTCGGAAAAGTTAAATTTAGAGCTACTGGGGTGTGTTCTATCGTAAATATTTAATGTTTATATAATTTGAGGAGCCATAGGAACAACCACTTCTGGCAACGTTAAGTAAAGTAATTATATAGCCAAGAGGTATATTTTAAAATAACTGAGAACTGTCAACTTTGCAACAGGAAATACTTCCAGACATTGCACTCCATGATTACCTAATTCGGGATTTCAATATATTGTATACCTAAAATTTGTTATCAAAGTATAAAATGTTTTTTTCAAGTTCTTTCTTCTATTTCTACTTCTTACATTTCCCAGGCATTGTATAGAATGTCAAAGAGTGAAAGTGAGACAATAAAATATACCATTTGAGTTTGTCTCTCTGCTCTGTGGTAACATGGCAATAGCTTGACCATATTGTTTCCAGTTGGTTTCTGTCATTTGAGAAGATTATAGTATAGTGTCTGAACAGAAATCACTGCATTTTAAAATGCAACTGTTGTTCTACAATTAATTTTATCAAGTATGATCCAATACTGCTAAAAGAAATGTGTTTCTCTAACAAGCCAGTTACCAAAAATTCATGGATAGAAAAAGTGAAAAAGGCTAAGGTGACCATTCAAAAGGAACCATGATGATACCATTGGCTGCTGAGACACTATGATGAAATGGTGGTAGAGAACAAAAGTTAGCTGATTTATCCCAATAAAGAAGATGTCCTTACTGTTCAGTTCTATTTCAAAGATTCAGAATTGTTAATGTACTTAATGAGGACATGGAGAATGAAACAGAATGTTGAAAGAAGTTTGAAAGAATATTGATCTTGAACTGCACCTCCACATTTGTGTCAAAAAGAGTTTTATGTTGAATCCTTTTTTTTTTAATAAAAAAATTCAACTCCCTTGCCCTTGGTTAGGTGGATCTTATTGATTTTCAGTCCCATCCTTACAGGGATTTCCAATTTATGATGGTGTAACAAGATGCTCTCACAAAGTTGGGGCAGTCTCCTTAAAGCTACTCAAGACATCAAAAACATGCTATATACTTTGATGCAAGATGAAAACACTGAACTCTAGAGTGCAGTATTATGATTTGTTCATCTTTATGAAGAACGGGGCCTTTTATTCTGGGCTTAAGAGAACACCTTATGAAGCTCTCTAATGTTTATATAGGCAGGCTACAAAAGATTATGCAGACAAGGAAATAGAAGATTATGTTTTAAATTTTTATTTGCTGCCTGTGTTTTAAGATTTAGATAGCTATTGAAGCTAGAAAAGAATCTAAATTGAACCTGGAAATCAAGGTCTAAAAATTAAAATTAACTCTGCCTAAAATTCCCTCCTGCAACTTTAGGAGCCACTGTGAAATTTCCTATTCTTGCCATTGACAAGAGACAGGGTGAGTGTTGACAGTTTTTGTGACAGGAGATAACTTTTGGAGAATTAAAACCAAACAAGGTGTCTTAAAACAACTGTATGTGAGATTACAGTTCAATGTACATCCTAATTGAATATGTATTTGACCATAAAATACCTTAACGATCTGCTGCCACACCTTAGTCATCTGGAAGGGATCAAGGGTTTGTAAGGTGTATGTGCAAGAATAAATGACAAAACATGAAGTGTCTCTTTGTGTGTGAAACAGAAAATTAAGTGCAATTAAAAATGCCACTCTAACCTTACTAGCTGCAACAAGTAATTCAACTTTGGCTTTACGGGTTTGGTTTTTAAGAAGGCCCAATATTTATTTCATATTTCTTCTTTTGTTTTCAAATATGTGTTGCCAATAAATTGTTTTCATTGCACTCCATTCACACTTTGCCTGAAATACACTAGTCATTAGATCTAATGCCTAGGCCTAGTCAAAGTATGTAACATTATCAAATGAAAGTTATCTCATACTTGGACAAAAAACTGCATTCATTCAGCCCTGATAATCTGAAGTGAAATACATCTACCTGTTTTTATTTTGGTATGGAATAATTTCATCATCATCATTTGTCCTTTGGGATCCTTGTGGAACATAGGGCCTCTGGCCTCTGTCAAAGCTCGCCACTGTGTACGGTCCCTTGCCAGTCGTTTCAATTCTTCCCAGCTCTTTCCAGTTCTTCCAGCCTCATCCAACATGCTCCGTCTTCATGTACGCTTGGGTCTTCCTTGCTGATGGAATTATTTGAGCTATGTAAATTAAATGAAAACCATTACCATTTCTTAAAATTCTTGCATTTAGCTCACTTTTATTGAATGTCATTTTCCCACTCATTAACAGAACTTAAGTTAATGTACTCACTAGGCTCTTCTACCTCAACCTAACAAGTTTTCACTACCAGTATGTAAAGAAATGTAAAAAAAGAGAAAGCACCAATAATTTTAAAAAAAACCAACTAAAAAAGTATTTAGAATTCTCAGTTATAAAATTTAAAATAAATGGGTCAATGAAATAAAATTTTTAAAAATATTTTTAAAAAAACAAAACTTTCAACAATATAAAAAGTAACATTTTAGAAAACTATATATTTTTTTTTTTGGCCCCACCTCCTACCTCAACATCTTCATTCATAACTGTTAGCAAAGTTTTTCAATATTTGTGAAACTCTAAAGTATAACTATTTATATTTGGTTGTATAAGGAGATGGATAACATGCAAACAGGGTATGTGTAAACCTGACAAGACGTCACAAAACAGCAAACGTTTCAGCAAAGAGCCTCCTTGAACGAACAAATAGTACACAAACAAGTAAAACACATACAAAGAAATTAAGGTGATATCCAGAGCCAAATAGAACCATCACTGAACATTTGCTGTTTTGTAAGGTCTTGTCAGGCTCACTCATGCCCTGTTCGCATGTTATCCATCTACTCATCTATAAGCCTGATTGCAGTCTCACCCACATTTTGTTTGCTAAATTTGGTTGTGCTTGTCTCAACTAATTTGTTAAATTTAGGGTAGATTTGTGCTTCATCACTTGGATATAGCTTAGGTCTTGTCAGCTTTTACACAACAGCATCTTCAGCTGATAAACATGACAATACATTTTTAAAATAGGCTATAAATTAGAAATGATATCCAAAAACTAATGCAAAAGTTAAATAGTAAAGAAAATGATTGATAAGGTTTTTATCTAAATCAAAGAAATGGTAGCAGTAGCATCAAAAATAAAACACATAAAAACAATTTTGTTTAAAATTGTAGAGGGTCCAGAACATTTACCACTCGGGAAGATTACCGTAACTTAAGAAACTTAAGTTCTTAATTATAGCAACGTCTATTTGGTTATTTTAATCTGTTTTTAATTTTTTACTCTGCATCTTAATCACAGGTTAGCCTCTTTTTAAACATCAATGAGTGTTTATAAATATGAAGTTTTACCCAAAGAAGGGAGTGAAATTTGCATTGAAAGAAATATGCCCAAAGGTTTTGCTCCTAAACATACTTGTTCACTATGGTTCAGTAGAATTTTAGTTGTGATCATAACAGTATTAGCTTTGTTTGTTATTTTTCACACTTTATTGAAGACATTCCCTATATGCCGCATCTCTGGGCCAAAGCACTGGACATCGCAAGGCTATAGGTAAAGAAATACGATGTATGCAATTCTCTAATAAAATCTTAGAATTCTGAATTTTTGTCAAATTTTGAAATTTTGAGGATAGATATATAATTTTTTTTTTTAGTTATGGGTAAATAAAAAAACTTTCCTCTTATTACTTATCAAATTAAAATGTGTAACAGGATTTAAATGACCATTTGGTTGCCACTTTTGGTGTCATATTTGAATTGTACTCTGTAGGAACTTTGCCATAAGGACTACCTGGGATGGTAACTGTGTGCAGCATGAGCCTGTCAAGATATCATTGGCACCTGCAGCTGATGGGGGGATGATCATTAAAATATTGGCTCCATTTTTCAACAGTCCAGGAAGACCAGATGGACCTTCTGGTCAACCTTTTCCTCAACTATGGGATTATGAAGGCAACCATTAATTTCTTGTTTCCTACTTTTAATTAAATAAAGTAAATTCTGTGTAAAATGTAGTTCATATTTTTATTTGTAGCATTCTTATGTAAGCACACGACTGCATATGTGTCAAAGAAAGCATTGTGTATTAGATCTGGCTATAAGTCTTTAAAAGAACTTCGATAATGTAATAAATCTGTAGCAGTTACATTTATAGAGTTATATAGTTACATTTATATTATGAATGGCCAATTAGTCGTACCTGAAGAGAAAAGGTAATATTACCATTAACATTTTTTAAATATATTCATTTTTTTTTCAGATACTGTTATGCTGCAAATTGATCCATTCTATTTTTACCTTTCATTTTTCAGTTGTTGAGGCTTTTTTCCTAAATGATAAGGACCAGTATTTGGAAGTAGAGTTAGGCCCGTAAGTTACAATACATTAACTCCAGATCTAACAGTATAGTATGTTTGACAAAAGGTTTCAAAATATAACCTGTAAATAGCTATTTCCAAAACAGTTTGGCCAAAGGGCCTCTCCAGTATGCTGAATGACTAAATTATTTTCTAAAACTCTAAGAAAAACAAATTTGGTAACACTTGTCATTGATTAGATGGGGATACTGTGATCCATCAACTTCACATTATCAGGAATAGCATCATTTAACTAAATCACTAAATCCCTAACTTGTGTCATTTTCTTCCTTTTTCAATATATATATAAATTTTTTTAATTGAATTCATCTATTAATTAATTTAATTCAACATAATTAAAATAAATAAAATATTTTAACACTCTATTGTGAATGCCAATTTATTCATATTTCTAATACAATTTTCAAATACTTATACATTTTTCTTATTATATTTAGACTTCAATAAAATGAAGCACTAGCTAACCTTTATATTTTGTTTGTCACAGATGGGGTCACCACTTGTTGTTGATGCTGAATGGTGAAAGACATGCAGTTAAGGTAAATTAATTAATTATATTTACTCTCTTGAGACAAAAGCTTTTTGGACTACCTGAACCTGTGCCAAATTGATGGAGGCCTTTTCAATAGGCCTTACTCTTCAATGGTCGTTACGTTACTTTTAAATAGTCCTTAACTTACTTTTCAATAGTCCTTAAGTTACTTTTCAATATTTCTTAACTTACTTTTCAATAATGAAATTGTAGGAAATTAACTAATTTAAATAGACATATAAAAACTATGAATCATATTATAAAGAACTGAAACAAACTAATTTGATCATAATGAATAAATTCAATACCTAATATTTATTTAGATATTCTAATTTGCATACTTTTAGAAACTATTTTTTAATAAATAACCTTTCTTACTTAATCCTTCAATTAGTATTTAAAAATCTGTGTGATAAAATTTAAATTTAAAATATCCAAATAGATATACACATACCTTTTTATATTTTGCAGGATTACATAATTTTAAAGTATTTTTTAAAAAAAGAATTTCATTAAAATTACAGAACGTAGTAAAAAAATCAGAGGCAGCTGTTAAAAAGGATGTGGTGAGATATATAAGAAACAATATTTTTAGCTCAGACAAAAACCAGCTTGCCCATCTTGTTGCTTGTATTTTTTTACGAGTAGATCAGCCTTTTGTCTATCTACCCCTTCATCAACCCAGTTGTCTCATAATGGCAAAATATTTAAAGCCTTTAACAATTATATTCTATTTGATTTTTTCTGTAGCTTAGAGTTAAAAAATTTGTTTTAATATCCCGAGCCTGTCAAAGAATTTCTCTATGTTAAGATTTCCAGTGATTGAATTCATTCATGAGTCATATTTTGTGTGATATTACCAGATTAGTCATGTCTTCAAAATTGATAATGAGAAAACAATATTCCCAAAAATAATTATGTGGCAGATATTAATAAATGAGATAATGGCAAGCTCTAAATAAATATCATGTTCATCTATTATTCTTTAATGTCAAGGATAAACTACCGTTGACTACTTACACCGCAACCATAGAAGGAGATAGGTGGACAGGGGAGGCAATCTTGCCCAGAGATTATTTCCCACCAGGTGTCACCAAGTTTAATGCTTATGCAATCCATGGAGAGGGAGAAAATCGTGTTTATGAATCTCTATACCCTGCTACCGGTGGAGAGACAAAACCTGATTTGTAAGAATATGATATTTAATTCCGATAAGCAGTCATGCTATAAATATTTAATATGCAAAAACTATGTGACTTATTGCATCATAGCTTTTATTTAAAATATTATTTATAATCTTATGCATCCATGGAAACAATTTATGTAAACATTTAATTAAAATGGGAATTATTTTTTTCAGCCACAACTTGAAATATTTCCAGCCACTGGACGTCAGCCAGTTGCTGAACAACTATGATCCTTCATATGTATCAAACTTATGGAAGCCATATGTTGGAACAGCAACCATTGTTGGATGAAACAAATGACTCATTTGGCCTGTGCTAGAATTTATATATATATATGGAAAGAATTTAATTTTTTTTTTTACCAGGATGCCTATTGTTGATGATAACCTTACAATTTTTTTTTTCATTTTTAATCATTATCTATAAACAAATTTGGTTTTGGTATTCATTTGCTACATAATTAAGTATCTTTCATTTTGCACTTGAGCTATGCTAAGATTACTAGCCTCTTCATAAGTTTGCAGAGTTATAAAATTGTAGGCTGGACTTTTTGTGTTCAGCATTTCAATTTATAATACAAAACAATTATTTTGTCATATTTCATTCCTTTTTATTACAGTTAGTTTTTTTTACTTACTGATCCCAAGAGTCACACACTGGTCAGCCGTGCCCTCAAATTGAAATGTTTTAAGTAATTCTTCTAATTCTAACTCTCAGACATAAAGGGAAGTCTTGTCAATTTTTTAAATAATAAAACAGTTTATTGTTAAAATACTAAAAATTTTTAAGGTACTGTGACTGTACATCAAGATTTCAATTTAACAAGCACTTAATTTTGCAAAACATTTAAAGCTTTTTTTTGGTCTATTAGATTATTTTTTTTTCTTAAACAGTATCAAAACATGTTAATTTGTTGTTTTTAAATTATAATTTTTTCAAATAAAGTGGAGAATATTTAACATTTTGTTTACTTACTTATTGTGGAGCAGGTGGTTATATTATAACAGGATTTCAATAAATTATGACATAGGGATTTTCGAGATGTATACCTGGTTGATTAGCTGTGTTCAATAATAAGCATCCAAAACTTCCCAAAAGTAAGAATTTATTTTTCTTATAATTTGTTGCTTTAACTACAATGTGTCTAAAGTAAATTTTGTAGGAAGTTCACAACTTCCCTTCAACTAGTCTAGGGTCGTGTTTCTTTTTTTATTTTCAGTATCACAAGGGGCCACCCATAAATGGCACTACATGGTTAAAGAGGGGAAGGGGGAATCACAATTTTTGTGACGCTGTGGGACAAGAGTGGAGCAGTGAGATGTAACAATAAATATAAATTACACCTGACACCATTACCCTGTTTAAAAATAAAAAAGTGTTCATATGGTTTCAAAATTTACAGAGATTTTTTAAAATGATTAGTAATTTTACTTTTTACAATCCCTAGTTCACAAGTTTGACTGCCACTTTACTTGATTTTACTCTGCCTATCATTACTATCAATTAAGTGTCATTTAATTTTATTTGGCCACCATAAAACGTAACCTAGATAATTGAAAATTAATGAAAAACAGTACAAATCAAATATTTTTTTTAAAAAATGTGAAACTTTTTTACAACTTCAAAATTATCATATTGATTCGCACAAAAGCCGAGTTTAGAATTAGAACTATAAAATACAATATTGAAATCAGGGGGTTGGCTTATATGCGCATAAAAAAAATGAACACATGAACAGACATTAAAGTGTATAATTTTTTTTAAAATACATACTTTGTAAATCATCAGTTGTGAACAACTTGTTAGTGGTGGTTCAAATATTGTTATAGCAAATAATGTGGAAAGAGCAGAACACGTTTTTATTTCATTCTAAAAGGTAAACAAACTGGTATGTAACAGAATGTAAGAATTTTACATCTTTGAAGTAACAAATTTCTAAGAACTAAAAAAATATGGAGAAATATTAGACAAGTGTATGATCGGTTGATATATAATAGCGAGTTCTACTCCAGGGATGGTTTTAATGGTAGTTTAGTGTTTAGGTTCATTAATTTTTTAGAGAAATAACTCAAACAAAAATAGTTCAGGCATAATTATTCTCAAAAATGCTTTAAAATTTCATTTTTTTTACTTATGCATCTAAAAAAAATTATGTGTTATTTTTCATAGAAATAATTGCCTTTCATTCACTATATATGAACAGTATTTTCAATAACTGGCCGTCAGTGACAGTGGTTTGATATCTATAGGATACACATTTTTCAGAGTTAGTAGATGGAAAGAAGTAGACAAATTGTTTGTGGGAAAGAACATAACAAAAGTTTATTATAATTTTTTTATATGCCTTTTTTTAGGGTGAGGGGTCTAGCTTTGTGTGACTTTGGTGACATAATTTAGTAGGAATGTTTCAGAATCCAGAATCTGTAGAAACATGTTAAACCTGTTAAATGGCAGCCCCTTTTGAAAAATGTATTAAGTGCATATTCTTGATTAGGTAAGGACTGTTAAAACATTATCAATTCAATTTAATGATGGAGTATAAGTCGACCCACTGATTTATCAATTGAAAAGTGTAATTTTGCATTTCTTCAACCATCGCTACCTTAAAATTATGGTTGTTATAAAATGAGTTATGCATGTATAAGTCGACTCCCTGATTTTGTCTATGACTATGAAATTTTGAAAAAACACCTCGAATTATAATTAAGTATATAAAGTACTCATTGAGCCATGTAGTGGCTGTATAATTTTATAATAATTAGATGGTAAGCAACTAAATAAAATTTTCAATCTGTTGTATCTTTATTAAATATTATAATAATAATCATTTACAAAAATATTCAAAGACATAAATAATGAAACTTAAAGACTGATACTGATATTGTTCATTTTGATTTTAATGGAAATGTGACAGGTAAAAGATCTTTGGCAGGAAACCCATGATTGACCAGTAGGATAATGACCATAGCTATGAAAGGGGCTAGCACCAACCACTGAAGATCTAGTAATATCAATTGGTTGAACCTGAAGACAAATACAAAATTTAAAAATTGATTTCCAAAGATAATGTGGGTTGTTTTTCTTCTGAATTAAAACGATTAAAATAGCTTCAGGTCTCAGCAATAATGTTCCTTCAAATCATTAACATAAAACAACTGCTACTAAAAAAAAAAAAGCTTGAATTTGTATTTATTTTTTCTTGAATAGTACTAAAATATACACAGTACTGACAGTTGTAAATTTAAATAATACTCTCTATTGCAATAGCTAGAAGATGCAAATTATTACTTGAAATATATAGAATCTCCATAAGCAAATCCATATTTGTCATAAATAACAACACGAACTTGAGCTTGTCCTGGTTTCTCTGGGGTCTGAACTTTTATTAAGGATGGGAAAAGCCCATCATTTATCTGCTCTGTGTGAACAGCATTGCTTCCCATAAAAATCTGTTTTGAAATTAATAAGAAATTGGTAATTTTAAACATTTTTTATTATATTTTTTTAATATAAGAAAATCTCTCTTGAAAAAAAAACAAACTTATAAACCAATTTGAGAATTTAAAAATTAAAAAGCTGTGTTCATTAATTGTGGGTTACAAGTTTATAATACCTTTAGCTTAAATTGCTCCCCTCTAGCTGCACCATGAACAGAAAAGTAGAGATCCAATGAGCTGCCAGTGACTTCTTTTAAGTACCTTGTTTTTTCAGCTATGAGAACAATTGGCTAAATTTGAAAAGAAAAAAAAACAAGATGAGGAAAATATGTCAAGATATTCCTTTGGTGTGGAGGGGGAAGGCATCAGTCTTAATGTGTCAATGGTGTAAACCAAGCAGGATGGAGTCCTTGAAGTGGAGAAGAAGTATAAAAGTACCTTCCAGAGTTGCCAAAATATCCATTACCTACCTAAACATATCAAATTTTATGGACATTATTAAAATTTTAATGATATCAGTTTTTACACATTTTCTTCAACGGCTCATATTAGTTTATACCCCAAGAATTAGTTGCAACATGTTAAAAGATTAATAATTCCACTTATGTGATTAAAAGAAAAAACATCTTTACTACTCTAAGCTAGACTCTAAGTCAGGGGTGTCCAAAGTCCGGCCGGCGGGCCAAAACTGGCCCGCGAAGCAATTTTTACTGGCCCGCGGCCTCATCTGAAATAATTAATTAACTAGCGGTTTTTTTTTTCAAAAACTTTAAATATAAGAAAATTTTACCGTTTTTAGTAAGTCAAAGATGGCAAAAGTCGATAACATTGTATTGTTTACCAATTAATAGACTTCAGTCTTAAAGACCGACAAGGGAAACAAAGGTATTTGGTTCTGTTTGTTCTGCTGTCTATGACGTTAAATTACCAAGTAAACAATATCTTTATTTGTTACTGATGGCTATCGCCATGACTCGTGAGCACAGTCGACTAGCAAAACTTGTCTGTAACAAAGTCAGCTTAGTCAGGCTGGCAAAGTTTTTAAACTTCACTGTATCATGCATAAAGAAGTTCTTTGCGCTAAACACCTTTCATGTGATCAAGTCCTTAAGCCAGTGATAAAGGACATGAGCTCTATTCGCTCTAAAACCCTGTTTCACAGCCAGTTTTAGCAGTGTCTTCTTGACATCCAGAGAGAATACAAAGATGTTATGTATCACAATGATATAAGATGGTTAGTCGGGGGACAGCACTTCAGTGCGTCTACACATTAAAAAAGAAATTGGGCAGTACATGGAAAAACCAATTCCAGAACAATCTGATACTGCTTGTCTTGCATATTTTGCATTTTCGGTTGATGTGAAAAGACATATAAACCTTCTTAACACAATTCTCCAAGGGCACAATGCAGTGGTAAGCCAATTATATTCACATATCAAGGACTTTGGGAACAAGCTGCAACTTTTTCAAAGGCAACTGTTTCAAATGCAGCCTAATACCACACATTTCCCCTCACTGCAGGAAATCATGACAAGTTTACCAGAAAGAAGCTTCAATTAGCAAATGCATAGGTATGTTGCAGATATCACATCCCTGGCTGATGAATTTCAAAGATGTGAAAAGATAAACATGGTTGTTTTTTAAATCTTCATATTTCTCTGTAGATTTTGATAATACTGCAGGCAATCTGCAGCTGGAATTCATTGAGCTGCAAACTGATGCTGAATGTCGCAGCAGACAATAATTTCTTCTCTTTGACTTTTACAGTGAGCTTCATGGTTAAAGAGAGATTAAAAGGAATTCGAACATTGGTTAAAAAAAATGCTTAGCTTGTTTGGCTCGACATACTTATGTAAGCAGACATTTTCAGTTATGAATTTTAACAAGATCTGTGTGAGGCCGAGAATAAGTGACTCTCAACTACGTGATATCATATGTATCAAAACCAGAGGCATTGAGCCTGACTTCACCACATACTGCGTTCAAGATCTCAGTTTCACCATTCACATTAAAATTTTACAATAAAAACTCATCATACTAAGTCATTTTTATAATATTATTTTAACCCGGCCAGCGAATATCTTTGCATAAAGGAATATGGCCCGCCATGCAAAAAGTTTGGACACCCCTGCTCTAAGTAATAAAAATATAATTTTGGTCATTAGAAATTAAAGTCACCCATTTCTAAAAGTATTTTTTGTGTTCAGCTGTTGAATATATTTAACATTTTAAGCTACCATCAACATTAATATTCTGTAGAGTTTCAGATTACATTTTTAAAGCTTCAGCTAACATCTCGCAAATTTGCATAATCTTTTGGGCCGTGCCATACAACATTTTCTGAGTGTAGGACATGCTAACTGCCCTAAGCTGGGGGGAACTATGTCTAGAGAAAGGCACAAAGTTAACAGGGGCTCTACTGTTTAGGGGCTAGACTGCCATGCTATCAGTACAAGCCCCTTTTTTAGTTTTTCATTTAAAATACGAGGGCAATGCTCCTTTCTCATCTAAGCCACTTTCCACTATTAATCTGTTAAGCAAGCTGGATGGAGGTTCAGCCACAGTTAATGTAAATTTCATTCATCAATGTATTACTAAAAATAATATGAATTCTTTACCTTATTGATGCTGAACAGGAAAGTATTGTGACTGTCAATATCTGAAGGGTTAGCAAGCTTTTGAAACTGTAATCTATATTCTTCTTCAACTAGTTCTTCTACAGGACTTTCACTCCCTAATCCCAAACAGATTAAGCTTCCATCAGATGTTGAGACAATGAACTCCATCCCATGATTCATCATAACCAAATTGTGTGTGACAATATCCACAAATGATGTGTCTGCTAATGCTGTCTGAGATATGCAGCTGTGATCCCCAGCCATAATATGGAGTACACCATCATCCGACAAAAAAACCTGCAAAACAAAATCAAATCAGTCTTGAGTGTATTAGACCACTTCCTACTGATAAAACTATACCAATTAACAATAAAATAACATTTTATTTGAAAAGGTTCAAATTTTGAGAAAAAACATTAAAATCATTTTGTTTCTACTAAATTAAACACAAACTCAAATAGGATTGTCATTTTAAGCCAATAGGGATAATGACTCATTTCTTATGGCAGTGTCAATGAATTTTGTTGTTCACAAGCAGTGGTGTGTTATAGTCAGTTTGATTTGGGCAAAATGTTAAATTTAAACAAATTTAAACTATTTGTTAATGTCAAGTTAATAAAATAACAAAAATATCTAAATAATAGTGAGAGCCACAATTAACTAACAACAGCCAAACTGATTGTTGCCTGATTGACAGCACATAGCGGTTCCCAAATTAGTTACAACTGAGATTGTATGTCACTTTTAGCCCTATGTTATGATAACACTTAATACTTCAAGCATAAATGAGGATTAAACATTTTATGTACAACCCCCCCCCCACCCCCACCTTTTCAACCATTTGAAAACAGCTGCATTGCATAAATTTGAATCGAATATACCAACATTTAGCAATTTATTAATAAGTACATTTAATTCTCAAAAAAATAAAAACTTAGAGAATTGAAATTTTGTGACAGTAATGCTTTTAACCCAAAGGGACACCTCAGTTAATAAGTAAATTGATTAAAATTTTACTTTTAACTCAACATAGTTCAAAGTAAAGTTTAACTAAATTCAAAGGAGCTCATTAACAATTTTTACTGATTGAATTATTAGAGATTATAATTGATATAATTGAGTGTAAAAAATTAACATACAAGATCATATGGTCCCCTCAATGCATTAAACTTTGTAATAAGTACTCTGCCGGCAATTCTTCTCCCAACTTTGTAGGGATACTTTGGTAAAATTGTACCATTGGCACCATTTAAAGCAAACACTTTTCTGGATCAAAATTAAAAATTGAAATGGATTATTAAAACAATACTCATATTCCTACAACAAATTTTAGATTCAAAGACAACTAACTAAACATGGAGGATGATACTTTTATAAATTGTTTACAAGAAGGATTTGGGTAACTCATTTTAAGTGAGCCCAAAGTTTGTCTTCTCTAAAGTTTAATTAGAGCACAGGTCAAACAATTATCAGCAAATTTATTCTCACTGATCTGTTACTCACCCTTGGTCTGTTGCAACTACAACATCAATTTGGCCATCAAGATCCACATCAACTATTTGACTACCTGCAAATGATGAACCTCCCACTGCTGTTGTCCACAAAACATGTCCAGTACGAGAGCTCAAGCAACTGACATGGCCTCCAGTATCCAATATCACCAATTCCAAATCAGTATCTTTATCATCTAAATTGGCAGCAGCCACCTGAGGTAAGCAATTACAAAAAAAAAAGATTTTAAGATAAGAGATTAAATTTTATATGATTAACCAGTCTCTTCTTAAGGAAGCGTGGATTAAGGGCTAAACTGATAGGCTACTTTTCTTTTGAAAAAGGTTTTAAGAATTACACTTTGAGCAGCATTCACTAATATTGAGGTGAAGACTGTGAGAATTCCTGATAAGGGGCCATCCATTTATTATGTACACAACACATTTTGCGTATGAATGAATACAGGGGGGGGGGGGGG
>MUZC01000796.1:1226596-1254057 GCA_002072015.1 Radix auricularia | reverse complement strand
GGGTGTCTTGACTGAATGTGTATGCAAAACAAATTTAATATGTATAATACTAAGCCTAGTAGCTGACTCAAAACTAATATTCAATAATGTTTTATAATTTAATGCAAGTGAAATTCTGAATTCTTAATTACTTGTAATTAATTAACATTTGATTCAGACCAAACGTTCACAAATTACTAAAATATACCCGTCAGACTTATATTTCCATTCTTCAAATTAGAAGTTTCTATTGCCCAACAGTTCATCAGCCGTTATATATACATAACAGAACGTGATTTCACTACTTATATTGTTCTATTTTATCAGGGTTTTTTTATGCAGTGTTCAAGACAATAAGATTTGAATGTGCTATTGTATTTCTTTAATAATTTCAATATGAAAAATAAAATATTTAAAAAACTATAAAGTACTTAACTGAAGTTACGGGATTTTGGCCGTATACCCCCCCCCCCCTTAGAACCCCTCCATATGATGTCACAAAGCCCTCCTTAAAAGCTGTATTTTCTAATTGAAATTTAGCATGTTGCAATTTACTTTTTTTATCATTTAAGTATGTATTTAGTGTATGCATGTACTCTAATATAATACTAGTAAAGCCATTGAGAGCGCCATTAAATAAATTAATGGCAAGCAATCAAATATTTTAGTGGAACTTTTATTTAAAATTGCGCATTTGATGTGATGTCACATTTCTTAAACAACCCCCCTCACCCTCGTCACAAATGCAGGACCACCCTCCCCCCACCCGGTGCAAGACGTTATTTATGAATGGCCCCAAAGAGTTAAACCAATTTTTTTTTGACTGAGGCTTAAACTTAATTTTTCAAATGCAGCAAAATATATGGGGTGTATCAGGGTGATGGGAGATATGAAAATATGACTTTTGTATGTATGTAATATATGGATGAGTCCTAAAAAACACTATACAGCTTTGCAGGGTTCTCAAAATTGCAGCCTCCAAAAAAATATTTTGAAAGCTGCTACTATATGCCATATATACTTATAATTTAAGAAATTAAACAATAATTTGGAAATCCCTCTTTGGACAAGTGCAGTTTTGTTTATTTTATTGTTTAATATGTGCCAATCTCTTTTGAGGGCCTAGTCTTTGACTCTTATGACATTGCTACAATGCCTGTGACGAACCTCAATATAAGTAAATTGCCTACACGATACATATTTGTTTGCAGTTCCAGCACAGCCTGACCTATTGCTGCAGAGCAATTGGTCAGTAGATTTGCCACTGTCTACTCAGCCGTGCCACATAGGCAGCAGCAGGGGCCCCTATTTGAGTTTAGCATGTGCAAGTAGCTGTTTGTCAGTGTCCAAGTCCGCATTCGCATTATGAGGGACTGGCAGCAATGCGGCAGTTCCTAACATGGATCCTTCTTGCTTGGCCGTGGCACATCACAGTTAATCGTCCTTGCCATAGTACTCTCTACACAGCTGTCAAGCCATCTATCCATGAAATGGTCTTTTGGCTAAAATGTCATCCCCAGCTGAGGCATTGAGCATTCTATTTTGAGCTGGACAGCCCCTTGCTGCACCATGAGGTTTGCCCTTTCCTGCTGAGGTATGTTTGCTTGACTTATTATGTGCCATAGGATAACCATATCTCCTTGAGCCATGATGTCAACTATTTTCAGTGCTAACCCTCCGTGGGGTATTCAATATGCATGCTGTAACCACTTCTTCCATCCAAAAGCTCAAGCCGTCTGCATAGACTCACCATGCAGTTTCCATACACCTCTATAGTTATCAGTTCTTTTTTGGGTTGAAGACTTACTGGACTATTTTTGGGAAGTAATGATTTGTATTATTAAAATGAAATATGTAAAATATTCGGAAAAAACTTGCTGTACGTGTAAGATTTTGGGATAAGCTATTAAAAAAAATTAGTCTCACAGCAGAAACACCCAATTTTATTTTGGCAAGTGTAATATATTGTGCCCTTTGTCTACATTATTTTTAAAGACATAAAATCATGTTAAATTTTTTTGGCTCACAAAATTTTTATTGCAACAATTTTTCATTGACATGGCTCCACAATAAGCTGACATTGGCATATTACACATATGGTCTACTTTACCTATTCACTACCAGAAGGGTAAAGTTGCAAGTTAAAGAGCAAGTGTATGTATTAAGTGAAATTCTTTATATGCATTAATTTAATCAATTGAGCTACAAGGCCTAAAGTCATACTGTGCCTGATATATTTTTCAATGCTTGTGGAAATCCTGTCCGGTGCTCTCCCTCCATTGACAGCACAAACAGAGTACCAGACGTAAGTCCAATAACTATTTCTGGTTGACCAAAGTTTCCATCAAGATCAAGTACAGTTGGTGTGAATAGGGTGAAGACAGGAGCCTAATAATATAGAACACTAAATGTTCAAACAAAACTCAAGTTATTTTTTTAATAAGTAGTCTTAAATTAAAGTAAAATCTTAAATTAAAAGAAATCAAAATCTTTTGAATTTCTGTTTTATATAAAAGTACTTATAAGCCTTGATTAAAATGTTAAACAGTTAACTTAATAATTATTCTTAAAAATCAAAACTGAGATTTCTAACAGTTAATTTCAACATCCAATAACTTTATTCAAAACCTTTAAGTTACAACAATACACTCATCTTAACACACAAGCATTGTGAAACTTTATTGAAATTGCATTATTATAAACTAGACTCTGAAATTAATTTTAAAATAAATTACCATAGAAATCTCTAAAAAGAATATTTGTATGTAGGGCTCTGAGCCTATCTTATTCTTATCTCCTGATGTATCAACAAATGTCTGTAATTTTTTCAGATCTAAAACAGCAACAGCACTGACATAAACATTTGTCAATGAACTGGCATTTCCAAGATATTCCTCAGTTTTCCGATGACTGTGTAAGAAAAAAAAACATTTCTATAAAGATATACTAAATATACATATCTGCTTTCTTTGTTATGGTAGGTAATATATAATTTAAATTTATTTAAGTAATTGTGTTGACTAAATGTACCGATGAAGGCATTAGCCGAAACATTTAAATTTGTATTTGTGGATGAGTAAAGCTTTAATTTATTGTTTCAATTAAAATATTATTTTTTGTAACTTGTATTTTATAAAATATACAAAGTTTACTATGCATTAATTTTCTCGGGGAGTTGAAGGAAAATTTTTTTTAAATGTTTAATGTAGATGCAGTTCTAAAATAAATGTCACCCAAAGATAACCCGGATATGATAATAGTTATTGCTCTTAATAGTTAACTATAGAACTTACTTATAGTCATCATCACTAAGAAAATATGAGATGGGTATTGCCAGATATTTCATTTCAAAAAGTACAGGTGTACTTAGAACATGTGGATCAACAGCTGTACAATCAGGTATCTAATAATGATAAAACAATCAATCATCTCAAACTGTATTGTCACTTCAACATTTTTTTTCAAACAAAGCCAAATAAAAGCATTTAGAATGTTTAGTTCCATTCCATAAAATAAACTTTATACCAGGGGGCTGGAAATCATGGCTCGCCATATGTGGCTCTTTTGAGGGGTGCATCTGGCTTGTAGAAAAATGTTCACTATAAACCAAAATTTCTTCACACTCCTTTGATCTAAATAATTATTTGGAAAAAATCCTTTTTTTTTTTATTGAATAAAATATTATTTTATAAATACTATCTTTAAAATGCCTCTGTCAGCAAGAACTGTTATGTCTAGACTGTACAAAGAGTCTGGTCCAGGGGCGGATTAAGACTGCACGGGGCCCCTGGCTGCAATCAAACGATGGCCCAATCCAGCCCACGTCCCTATAAATAAAGTGATTGCTAATATAAGACTGTAACTAAATAGTCCTTTGGTGCCTTGCTCATGTTTGGTCTGTACTATGGGTTAGGCTTTCCCAAGCAAAAATATTAATCATGAAAAAAAAAAACGAACACGAAGAAATAAAGTGTTTGCTGATTTATTATAATTGAGTGTAAAAAGAAAAAATTAATTCCACTACTGGGAATCGATCCCGTCATCGCTTGCACCTCAAGTCCTTTCTGTCACTGAGCACAACGGAGAGCACGAAGTTATTATGCCAATGTCGAGCAAACAAAGCTTTCTTCCGTGTTGCGAAGAAAGTTTGAAATGAACGGGGACAAACACACAAAAAAATTTTAAGTTAAAAAGCAATGTCTTAGCTGGGGCTTGAACCTACGACCTTCCGCGTGTTAGGCGAATGTAATAACCACTACACTACGAAATACATGCTATTCTGTTGTTCTGAAAGAACAAAGTAATTGACCTCAATAGAACGTATTGTTGGCTTGGTTGCAATGACCCCCCACCCTCTGCACTAACTTTTCTCAGAAGCTGATTGGTCGGTGTGGCAGGAAGACAGCTCGGTGTCCGGCATGGTTGAACCATGAAGAGAATTATAAATATAGATTCTATAATATGTTCTCTAAGTGAGCCTTTCAAATCAAGTTTTTCGATTATTAAGACTATTGTGGCTGAATAGCGATCAGATTAATAGATAAGATTTACTAATTTATGATAATTTCAAAGTTCGTGCAAAAATTTTTACAATTTATAATGAAATATAAAAAGTTTGGGGGCCCCAAATAACCATCGGGGGCCCCTGGCTATAGCCCGTTCAGCCTCCCCCTTAATCCGCCATAGGTCTGGTCCAACGCCAAACTCACATCATGGACTAAGCTGCAGGTATACCAGGCCTGAGTACTGAGCATGCTCCTCTATGGGTGCGAGTCATGGACCACTTACACCAGGCATGAAAGAAGGCTCAATAGCTTCCACCTCAGATGCCTGCGCTGCATCATCAAATGGCAAGAGAAAGTCCCCAACACAGAGGTCCTGGCTCAAGCAAGCATGAGCAGCATTCCAGCCATATTAAGCCAAAGACGCCTCCACTGGCTTTGACACGTCAAGAGAATGCAAATTGGTCGCATACCCAAAGATATGCTATACAGCGAGCTGGCAACAGGGAAAAGGTCAGTTGGTCGGCCATGTCTCAGATACACAGACATATGCAGGAGAGACATGAAAGTAACCAACATTGACATACAAAACTGGGAAAACCTGGCTGAGGAAAGGACCACATGGCGGGCTATAGTGAAAGAAGGATCACTAAGAGCAGAGGAGCAAACTAGGGAAGAAGCAGTTGGAAAAAGAGCGAGGGGAAAGGCCAGGCAACACTGCCCAACTACATTCGTGTGTGTAAAATGCAGAAGAGACTGCAACTCAAGGATTGGTCTCATCAGCCACACCAAGAGCTGCAAATAATAAAGTTAAATCTATCATCTTTCATAGACGGACAGATGCCATACATACATTTTTTTTAAAACTCATGATTAGTTTCTATTTTTTTATGGCTATCGTGATGTAAAACATTCTTTAAAGTTTAGAAACGGGAAAATTTTGGAGATCGCTTGTTGGTAGACCAATCAATTGAATCCAAATAGTAATGAGGAGAGCCATACGTGATAGAATAAATGAAATAATCAAGGTTAGGGGTTAATAACCTTAGCATAGAGAGATTGCTATTTAAGGGAGACACATTTGGAATCAAAGTCATTGCAAAAATTTCTGTGGAAAAGTGGCACAAATACATTTTTCAAGTGGGGTTGGTGTATACTGCTTTCGAAAATAGTGAACGATGTGTGCATGTGTAAAAGTAACCGCACATCAGATTGTAGTCAAATCAGAAAGTAAATACATTCTAAGCTAACTAAATTTAGAAACCTTTTTGACAAGAAGGTGAGTGTCATACTTTTCAGGAATGGACAGAAGAATTTGCCTTTATGGAGAGAACGGCAGCAGTAAAAAAAAGCATGCCGAGAATTGCTGCCAAGAGTGCAAGCTGGTCAGCAGAAAATCCGTGTTTAGTTTGGACCTAAAAAGGTGACCGGAATTCGGATAGCTTTGCTGGCGCTTTAGCCATTGTAAGAAACGGAAAGCCATTCAAAGTTGGGGAGTGTGCCAAAGCATTCATGCATGATGTTGCCTATGAACATTTTGATGACTTTTACATTAAGGACAAAATAATTAAATGGATAAAAGTGGATTTTAAAAAATGCCTCTGTCGGCAAGAACTGTTCACAGTCGTAGCATAATGATGTCATATCAAATTGAGGAAATGCAAGTGAAGGATATAAATACTGCAACGTTTTTCTCTCTCCCTTTGAATGAGTCAACAGACGTCAGTAATTTATCCCAGTTCAGCGTGGTTGCAAGGTATGTGGTCAGTGAAACATTACATGAGGAAAGTCTTGCGGCTTTGTCTATGGATGGCACAACAGGAAGGCAGGATTTATTCAAGTTCTTCACTGAGTTCCTTGCATGGTGGGGAAAACAGATTTTGTGGCTTTCTTTGTAAGCTTGAAAACAGACGCATCCTAAGCTTTTATTGCACCCTACATCAAGAGGCGCTTTGTGCTCAGATGTATAGTGAGCAGCTTGGTGAGGTGATGTTGCTGGTAGTTCAGGTAGTCAACTTTATTGTTGCCCGAGCATTTATGATCGCCAGTTTAAAGCACTGCTTGATGAGGTTGAGAATAATTATCGTGGTCTGCACAGCAACGTTCTCAGCCAATAAGCTGCTTGTCAGAGCAAAATCCAGACTTTTGTTGAAAAGAAAAATGTCGAGCATCCCGAGTTAGCTAACACAGAGTGGCTCCTGAACTTCTATTATCTCGTAGAGATGACTGTACATCTAAATCACCTCAATGTGGAGATGCAAGGTGTTGAAAATACAATCTTATTCCTGCAACAAGCAGTGTTTGAAAACAAGCTAGAACTCTTCATCACAGACATTGAAACAGGTCATTTACTACTCTTTGAAAAACTGGGAGAGTTCAAAGATATGTGCACATCATGTGACCCTGCTCAACATCATAATGTTCAGCAGCTAGCTGGCTACACGTCTTATCTCCGACAAGCATTTAAAGCACGGTTTGGAGAATTTTGTGAGCACACCAGCCTGTTTAAGTTCATCACCCATCCACATGAGTGTGCAGGGGACAGCACTGACCTGAGTTGCATCCCCAGTGTCTCTGTCAGAGATTTTGAGCTCCAAACTGCTGACCTGAAGGCCTCAGACATCTGGGTGTATAAGTTCAAATCACTGAATGAAGATTTGGAAAAACTTGCACCACAGCAAGCAGAGTTGGCAAGCCAACACAAGTGGGCAGAAATGAAAAAACTTCAACATGCAGACCAGCTGATTGTCAAACTTGGAACGTGCTACCCGTCTGCAGCGTGTGAGTATTGCTGAACTGACAATGTTTGACTCTTAAGTATGCATGTGAGCAGTCTTTCTCACATCTTAAGAACATCAAGACCAACCACCGATCACGTTTAGTGGATAGAAGTCTCAAAGCCTGCATGAAACTTAACCTCACCAGATATCAACCAGACTACAAAGCCATTAGCAAATCCATGCAGCACCATAAGTCACATTAATGGTAAGTAATACTCATTACAGTTTGGTTTAGCAACAGCATAAGTGTTATTAAAAAGATTTCAGAGCCAAAATTATTGTGCTTTTAGTGTTGAATTGCACAAAATGCACAAATTTACTTGAACTTTTAGTTTTAAGAAATATGTATGGCTCTCACAGAATTACTTTTCGAAATATGTGATGTTTAAGGCTCTATCAGAAAAAAAGTCCTGGCCCCTGCTTTAAACTTTAAAACATAGCAAAATAATCAAATTTTTTTTTAATTTTTAAAAAATTATTTATTTTAATTGAAAATAATAATAAAGAATGTGTGGGCTATTGTATTTGTTGTTGTTTTTTTTGGGTGGCGATGGGGGTGTTAATTTTATACTGAAGTTCTTTATTACCAGCGCCTGGAAAGTCTTACGTTGAGCTCAACATCACTGTCAATAGCCAGAAACTTACATACCTAGGCAGCACACTGTCTCAAAATGTCACAGCACACT
This sequence comes from Radix auricularia, assembly GCA_002072015.1. Lineage (NCBI taxonomy): Eukaryota > Metazoa > Mollusca > Gastropoda > Lymnaeidae > Radix > Radix auricularia. The sequence continues at coordinate 1,246,110 of MUZC01000796.1, read as the reverse complement.
GTCTCAAAATGTCACCATCGATGACAAAGTGAATGTCAGAATTGCCAGGGCCAGCTCCACTTTTGGCAGGTTGTACCCGAATGTCTGGAACAGAAGAGGCATTACCATCCAGACCAAGGTGAAAATATATAAGGCAGTGGTGCTCCCTACACTGCTTTATGCGTGCGAAACATGGACTGTGTATCAACGCGATGCTAAAAAGCTGAACCACTTTCACACAAAAAGCCTCAGGAAGATCCTTGGCATAAAGTGGCACCTGGCGCCAATCCATCCACGAAGGTGCCAGGACATGCAAGACAAAGAGGATCAACGCCGCAGAAAAGAAGGCAAGGCTGAAAAGCCAGCGCTGCCAACCCTCCAGGAGACAACCCACTTGTCCAATGTCCTTTCTGTTCCCAAATCTTCCGTGCCTGGATAGGTCTCGTCAGCAATCTGCGCACACATAGGCAAAGCCAGTCCCAGCAACCCTCGGATGACTAGAGTGGTCCTTGTCGATTCAACGGACAAACAACACACTCAATTTTATATTCGTAAAAAGAATTTTAAGAAGATTAAAATTTATTTACTGGGTTTTTTAAAAACTTAGCAACTACAATATGATTTTTATATCATCCAATTAATAATGTAAAAACATTAGAAGGCAAAAAAAAATTATTTTATAAAAACTTTGTACTAATTTTTTTAAATTAATTTTATTTGAGACATTTTAGAAGTGAAAATGTCTTGAGAATTAGTTGAAAATTTTGCACAGAATTACAATTATTGCCGTTATGATAATTAAATGGAATTCCACCATAGACAGTCCCATGCCCAGGTGAGAGAGCAGGAGTGTAGGACTAAGGGCTAGAATCCCTTACCTGTAAAAAAAAGCCTTGCTTAATACCTGGAGTTTATTTTTTGTTGTGTTACAGCAGAATACAAGTGCCAAGCGTCCATGACATCAAAGCGTTTTCTTAATATTCCGTTATAAAAACTTACTTTTAGTGGAGTTCAGCTAGTGAATTATTTTTAAAAAAATTCGCTTAGACTTAGTTGCCGAAGCATAGTACAAGAAATAACACACAGCGGTAGTGTCAGTCAAAATGTGAATAATGTGGTCAAGGCCACAAGTCTTGCTATATTTATTTATATTACAAGAGGAGAGATACCAGTTTATCTGTCCTCCAATTTCATTTCGGTCTTGTATCCTGCTAAGTACGTGCACGTCAAAGGAATTTGGCTTAAAATTACGGCATTGACATAAAATTTGGTTTTCCAAAAATTTATTTCGTGTGTGTTAGAAAAGGAGCACAGCGCATGAGAGCTGAACACAAGCAGGAGATGACGTAATATTCTCTTTGATGTTACCATCAGACGGCGCGAGGCGAAAATTAGATACATTCTCTTGTTGGTTCTCAAAAAATTAAGGAAAAATACAGCCTGGACAGTAAATAGTCTTTTTTTAGCGGTTAACTGGTCTTCCAAAACAAAATTACATGATGACATTTGAGAATATACCTTTTTAATACTTTTAATACATAAAAATTGAATATTAATCATTACTGTCAAATTGTCTTTGTTCAAACAATTTTTAAGAATAATTATTAGTTTCTTTTTGCTTCTTTTGCGCTGTTTTGACAGGATCGTAACAGAGAGCTGAACACTAACTAGCGTCGGTATGTCACAGGCTCTTTGATGTAAAATTGGAAGACGAGCTGCGAAAATTTGATCCATTCTCTTGATGGTAAATACACGAACTGACAGTAATTCTGCCCTTTAAAAGGAGCTGTCTTAACCTTAACCTAAATGAAAAGTTTTTTTTTTTTTAATTTTTGGGCCAAAATGTCACTTATGAAATATAGGTGACGTCAATAATGGGACCTAAGCATGCTACTGATAATGTCGATATCCTGATATTGGTTCCCGATATATCGGATGGCCAATATATTGGTAAACCCCTAATATTACGACAATTACGATAGTAAGAAGAACATATACCTACTGAGTGAAAAGGGCACCACATTAATCTCCCCATAAAAGGAGATCTAAGTCCCTGCTGCAACTATAGAGGAATATCCCTGCTGTCCATCCAAAGCAAATTATCTAACAGAGTACTGCTTAACAGAATAAGAGAGGCAACAAACAGGTTTTAGAAAAGACAAATCCTGCACTGACCAGATTATAGTGGAACAATCCCTGAAGTGGAACTCGCCACTATAAATCAACTTTATTGACTACATGAAGGCTTTTGTTAGAGTTGACAAGATGACGCTATTGAAATCGCAAAGACACTATGGGGTACCAAAAAAATTGACAGACATAATTAAGGTTTCTTACAAAGGACTGTCTTGTAGAATTGTTCATGGCCAACAAACAACAGCAGTTTTTGGGCTAAAGGCCAGTGTCAGAGAGGGGTGTCGCCTGACCATTGATTTGATAATGAAAATGTATACAGAGCAGCAGAGAAATGGTTTCCAGTGGAGACTACGAAAACAGCTTGATGACCTGGCTTTTGTAGATGATCTGGCCATAAGATCACACACACATCCACACATGCAAGAGAAAACTAATTATGTAGCACAGTTCTCTGTTTGCATCAACCAGCACATTCTCAGAGGAAAAATAAAAGTCCTTTAAAAAAATACATCAAGCACCACATCTATAGCACAGGAAGGAAAAAATCTCAAGGAGGTGGATAGCTTTACACACCTCTTATGTGGGTGAGACAGGTCGTCCTCTTGGAGATCGGTTTAGAGAACACCTGTACAATATAAATAAACAGGCTCAGTGTCCTGTGTCTAAACATTTTAACAGTGTTGACCATGACGGCATTTTGGATATTGCAGTTACTGGTATTCTATATGCAACCAATACCCATGATAGAGTCCACATGGAAAATAGACTCATAAAACGATTTGGTACGTTGGCTCCATATGGAATTAATCAAATCCACAATTTTACCTGACTGCAAAATCGTTTTCCCGTTGTGGTTTTCACTGTTACTTTAGATACTCCAACTTCCTCCTTTTTCTTATATTCTAAGTCTATGTCCTTGTTTATTTTTGTTTTTCTTTTCTTTTCATTTTTTTAAAAATCACATAGACTCTAATATGTTTTAATTTTAAGATATATGTAAGTAAATGTTTTTGTACTGATGAAGGCATGAGCCGAAACGTTTAATATTTTTTGTATTAGTTAATAAATTAATAAAGCTTCAATTTATTGTTTTCTTACACAAATAGTTTGTGTAATTTGTTTTTTATTAAAAAGCTTTATGCAGTCCCATTCTGTATGATATAAGCATCATTGACATACAAGGAAGGACAGACGCCGACATAAAAGTGAGAATTGGCAATAGGAGAACTGCATTTAACCAGCTTTAAAAAAGTCTGGAGCTCCAGCAACTTCACTCCCAGACCAAGGTCAGAATATTCAACACCCCAGTGAAGCCTGGCTTGCTATATGAAGCAGAAACATGGCGAGCAAAAGCAGCGGGTTCAAAAAATCCACAAACATTTATAAACTCATGTCTCCGATGATTCTCTAAGTTCACTGGCCCAATATCATCAACAACGAGGACCTCTGGAGACACACACAACAAGAACCAGAGGAAGAGTTAATCTGCAAGTGCAGATGGAGATGGATTGGCCACACCCTCTGAAAGCTCACATCCAGTATCATGAGACAAGCCCAGACTTAGAACCCCCATGTCAAGAGAAAAAGAGGTCAACCCAGAATGACTTGGCAATGGGAACTGGAGGCAGACATGAAAAAGAGTGGGCACAACTGGAGAGACTGGCTGAAGATCGGGGTGCCTAGAAAGCCTTTGTTTACGACTTATGCCCCAGACAGGCAATGATGATGATGATAAACTATATTTTTTAGAATTAATTCAAACCATTTTACTGACTAAAACTTTAACTCTTAATGTGCCAAAGGGCGATAATCCGCTGTTTATCGTTTTTTACCAAAGCACGATAATGCGCGACTCAATAGAACTCTCTTTAGAAACGAAATTACAGAAAATAAAAACTCTTCAGTGCGTGAAAAACAATGTTTTCGACTTCCGGCAATGGGGGCTGTTTCCCTCGCTAGTGTTATTGCTCGATTCGGGAAGCTTTTTGGAAGTTTTTACCGTTTTTTTTTCTTCGAAGATGCAATTTCGCTATACTTTATCATTAAAGTAATAGTACTAAACTACAGGTTAAAATAGTTTTAAACTCAAAACGGTCTTTCGGATAGATAAAATAACCATTCTTATCCTAAAAGATGCCATCAGTATGACAATAATAACATAAATGGATTTTACGCAATTTTTTTAATTTCATAACCGGTTGATCGCAATTTGGGAAATTCTTACGGCTTTGAGGCGGAAGTTTTCCCGAAAACCTAATGGCACATTAAGAGTTAAAGTGACAGGACCAATGTTCCTTTTAAGTAAGCTGCACTGCCGTGCAGATATTTGACTGATGCAATGCAGCAATTTAGATTTATCACGCAGGAAATTTTGTAAGATATTGCACAAAAAATGGATGCTGTGCAACTTTGCACACCAGTTGTTTTTTTTTTAAATTTGTATACTGACCAATGAAATTTAAAGGAAACATTGGACATGACCTATATTTTTCACATTAGTTTTCATTATCAAAGCTGTCTATAAAGCAACTCACCTCTTTTTTCAAAATATATTTGTGTATATTTTTATAATCAACATTTTTCCATTCTACTTCTTTAAATGACTTTGAATCGATATATGCTGATTGAAGCTGAAAATAGATTAATTCATCTTATTTATTTTTCTTAACCATTATGTTATATTTCAATTCTTTTTTTTTTACAAAAATTATAATTAGTAAATAATTACACTTTTATTGACACTGAGGGTGCTAAGACAATAAAATGTTTAAATAATATCTTAACAATTGACATTGATCATCCATTTTTTCCCCTATTAATGCTTAACATTTTAATAATTTATAAAATATTAATTGTAATACATATAACTTTTTCCATCACATAAATAAATTGACTTTACTTTACCTGGAAAGAGTACATGGGGAGAACATGCCCTAATGCATTATAAAATAATCCTTCACCTTGTGTAGTAACAAACAAAATTTCTGATATGCCATCACCGTCTATGTCATACTGAAAATAATCAAACTTTTAAGCATAACAGACTGAGGTTAAGTGTCTAAAATCTAAAGTACAATAAGTAGGATTTCACAAAAACAGACAGTTTTTAAAAATTTAGAATTGTATATTACTTATAACGAGCAACAAAGCGCGCCCAAGGACGTTCCGCCGTCGTTTAGAGTGGCATGTTGTACCTCCCCTCCAACAACTGTCTCGACCGGCCATATATGTGTATCACATCAAAAATACTATTCATTATAGTTATAATTAATAACCCGTAAAAACAAAGTTTTTTTATTATAAATCCCAACGCGTGCCGCTCAAAATAAAGTCTTTGAAAAAAAAAAAACTGCATAAAAAATCACATGTTTTGAACATCTGCGTAAATTTGTTCAAAATGTTAATTATTTTTTTAATTTTTCTCCGCTAGTGATTGGCTGTAGGAGTCTGTAGGAGTTGAGGGACCAATCGCTATTGTGGACCAGACAGAACGGACAGAAAATTGCCTTTTATTATTATTAGGGCTGCGGAAATTATCTATTAATTTCTCGATTAATCTGTAAAACATTTTATCGATTAAAATTATTTTAATCGATAAAATAGCGATTAAATTTAAAGAAAAAGTTATAAGTATCTCAGACTATTTATAAATAATTAATGAATTATTAATAATTCACAATAGTTTGCTTTATTTACGTACAACCCTCTCCATTGAATTTTTTTTTTAAAGTGTAAACTTTAAAATAAGTTGTTTTTATAAGGAAAATGATATCAACAATTAAACATTGTTTTTATTTAATTATCAATAACAAAATTTTAATTCATTGACATCATGTTGAATTACTTATATTTAAATAAAAAATTAATGTCAATTGCCTGTTTTTGTTACTTCCCTTGAAATTTTCAGTTTGATGACGTCATACTTCTTATTTTTAGCTTTAATCAAAATTATTGATTAATTATTCGGTAATTTTTCAAAAGTTAACTATTAAATTTAAATTAATCGATAACAGCCCTAATTATTATTATATTTTATGTCATCACTTGCAGTTGCATACTATTGTTTCCTAATGTGCCATTGAAGGCTTTAAATTACATATATAACACATTTTAACAGAAGCTTTGATTTTGTGAGAACAAACATGGGATTTTTAGAACTAATTAAGAGGATAACATAAAAACCTTTAATGGTAATGCATAAAAATAATAAATGAAAATTTCAGAGACTGAAAACTATCTTTTTTTAAAAATATTATCAAGCTACAGTCAGCTGGAACTCACCAGCAAAGGAGATGAATGAACAGATTTATCAAGGTTGTGCTGAGGCCACCCTGAATCATGAAGGTGTTTCCCTGTTTCTCCTTCAATCACAGCTAACGTCTCTCCAAATGGAGCTGCAACTATATCCAAACCACCATCCCCATCTACATCAGTCAATAACGGAACAGCAGCAAATGGGAATGAGCTAACATCTGTCTGCCAGAGTTTCCTTAGCTTATAAGGACACCTAATAAAGTTTCATTAAAAACATAAAATGCTTTTTTTTTTTAAAAGATAATTTTATATCCTATAGAAAAGGAATCTTTGAGAAGTCAATGGCAAAAAGAAGATGTGTCTTAGATATGAAATATTACTTTTTTTTTTTTTTTAAATGCTTTTATGTGAATATTTTACACAATGCTCTAATGAAATTCACTCTAATAAAAAATATGAGAAATCTATGCAAACACACTTTCCAAGTGTATTCTAATATGTTCCTAATTTTTAACATTTATTTTTTAACATCAAGAAAGTTATATCTTTTTAATTGTGAACAAGGTAACATTACTAAATTTCTTTTCTCGTAATAAATATAACAGTCCAAAGACAATAATTTCACGACACTGACACATTCAGAGGCTAGAAGAGGGGACAGGGGCGCAAATGCTTTTTGGCTGGCATTTTATGAGGCATGGTAAATTCCTCATTAATATGCTTCTAAACATGAATGGGGTAAAATATAGTGAGGCTTTTTATCAAAATATAAGAAAAGCCAAAGAAGAAATTAATTACAAAGAAAAATTAGGAAATTTTAAAAACAATATTTGAAAGTTCTCACTGCCAAAAACTTCATACTCCATCATCATCATCATTGCCTGTCATCCCATCTGGGGCATAGGCTACAAAAAAGGCTCTCCAGGTCCTGTGCTAATCTCTCTAACTGTCCCCAGCTATGCCCACTCTTTTTGGAGTCTGTCTCCAGTTTCCTTCTCCAGGTCATTTTGGGTCGACCTCTTTTCCTCTTGCCCTGGGGTTCCAAGTGAGGGCTTGTCTCACAATGCTGGATGTAGGCATCCTGAGGGTGTGGCCAATCCATCTCCATCAGCGCTGATGTATTAGTTTTTCAACTGGCTCTTGTTGTGTACGTTGCCAGACATCCTCGTTGATGATGATATTGGGCCAGCGGATTCAGAGAATTGTTTGGAGACATGTGTTTATAAATGCTTGAAGCTTTTTCAAAACGGCTGCTATAATCCGCTATGTCAAGTTGTTGCAGCTCCAAACTTTTTTTAGCTGTTTTAAATGCTCTTCTTGCTTTGCCAGAAGAGTTAGAGTTCTCACTCTAACATCAGCGTCTGTCCCTCCCTGCATGTCTATGATGCTACCGAGGTATGTAAAGCTATTCACCTTCTCCTGATTTTTTCCTCCCAGTGTTATTGTTAAGGACTTTGCTTTTTCCATTGTGGATGTTCAGGCCAACATAAGCAGAGAACTGTGCTACATAGTCTTGTCCTGCATCTGTTGCTGAATGTGTGATATTAGGGCTAGATCATCTTCAAAATCCAGGTCATCAAGTTGTTTCCATAGTGTCCACTGGATACCATTTCTCTTCTTCCCTGTAGACATCTTCATTATCCAGTCAATGGTTAGCAAGAAAAAGAAAGGCGAAAGCAAACACACCTGTCTGACTCCAGTCTGTACCCCAAAAGCCTCTGTTGCTTTTTGGCCATGAATGATTCTACATGTCAGGTCTTTGTAAGACGCCTTAATTATGTTAGTCAGCTTTTGTGGTATACCATAGTGTCTTAGCAACTTCCACAGGGTTGGCCTGTCAACACTATCGAACGCCTTCTCATAGTCAATAAAGTTGATGTATAATGGTGAGTTCCACTCCAGGGATTGTTCTAATAAAATTCTCAGTGTGGCAATCTGGTCAGTGCATGATCTATCCTTTCTAAAACCTGCTTGTTGGTCTCTAAGATGGGTGTCTATTGCCTCTCTCATTCTGTTTAGCAGCACTCTATTAAATACGTACTTTGCTTGGTATGGATAGCAGAGTTATTCCTCTATAGTTGGAGCATGAGCTAAGATTTCCTTTCTTCGGGAGCTTAATGAGATGTCCTTCTTTCCACTCTATTGGAGTCTGTTTTTCCTCCAATATTTTCTTGAAAAGAATGTGCAGCATTTCAGAACTAGTCTGCTATCTGCTATCACGGCCTCTGCCGGTATTGTATCTGGACCAGCCGCTTTGCCTTTCTTTAGTTGTTTAATTGCTCTGCTTATCTCTTGTTTTGTGGGTGTGCTGCAATCTATTTCTAGATCTTGTTCCGCTGGCTCGATGTTGAGTGCGTATTGTGGGGCTGGTTGATTGAGGAGTTCTTCAAAATGCTCTATCCACCTTTTTTCTGACCCTCTTCATCAAATATTGATTTTCCATCTTTAGTTTTAACAGGTCTCTGTGCATTTTTTAATTTTCTGGATAGCTTTTTTATTCTACTGAATAGTTCTCTTGTGTTTCCATGGTAAGCTACCTCTTCAGCATCAAGTGCTAATCCTTCCATGTAGCTCCTTTTATCTGACTTTATGCTGCATTTAATGCTTTTATTGGCTTCTGCGTATTCTGCTGATACTCTAGCTTTTTCGGTTCTGGTGCAGCTGTTGTTAAGATTTGCCTTCTTTTTCCTATGTTGGATTTTCTCCATGGTTTCATTAGAAATCCTTTCTTTATGCATTTGTTGTTTAGGGCCCAACACTTCTTCACAGGTTGTCATGAGTCTCTCTTTGATGTTTTTCTAGTTTTGATCAATTGTCCCTTCGTTACCTAGATCTTGTAAGATCTGGAATTTGTTGGTTAACTTAAGTTTGAACTTATTAAGTTTTGGTTCCTCTTTCAAAAGAGTAGTGTTAAAACGTTAGCGCTTGCTTCCCTCGTTTGTCCAATTCTTTTTCAATTTGAGCTTTAGTTTGGTAATCAGTAAATAGTGGTCTGAGGCCACATCTGCCCCTCTTTTTCCCCCTAACATCCTGGAGAGATCTTCTAAACTTTTTGCAGATACAGATATGGATGATTTGGTTAGCTGTAGACATATCTGGTGATATCCATGTTGACTTGTGGATCTTTCTATGCAGGAAGAGGCTTCCACCAATGACCAGTCCATCTGCAGCACATAGATCTGCTAGCCTTTCACCATTATTGTTCATCTCTCTGAGGCTGTGTGTTCCCATGCATTCTTCATATCCCTTATTGTTGCTGCCAATTTTTTCATTTAGGTCGTCCATGAGTATAAACACATTGCTCCTCGGGACACGTTTGGATAAGGGTTCTCAGCCAGTTGTAGAAGTCCTCTTTGTCCTCTTCTTTACTGTCGGTGGTAGGAGCATATACCTGTAGAACAGAGGTCTCCAAACTATGGCCCGAGGGCCGCATCGGCCCGCAAGGCCTTCTGATCCGGCCCGCGGATACCTTTTAATCTAAAAAGCAAAAATACTATTTTTATTTGTAGTTTACCACAAAACGTCATGTATTATACACTAGCAAATGCAAACGCCGCGGATTCCTAAATTTGACTAAAGCTTCCCTCATTAAATCAAGAGCGAAGAGTTTCCACTTTCTTTGATTTCATAAATATAGGTAGTGCTATCAAGGTGCGCATTACCGCTAGTCAGACAGCGCTATATGTGACTAAATGAAATAAAAAGTTGGGTGAACTTCTTTTTAATAAAAAAACAATATCAAATTGTTCGTGTTATACAGTAAGTACCATATACACTCGTGATTTCTGCATGTACATGGAATAACTGTGAGGGATTAACGTGGGGGAGGGATATGTCGGCATGTCAAAGAAACCCGACAAATCTTTAAGTTGAAATATTTTTTTCTGGTCACTTTGATTTCGACTTTTTTTTCCACATTAACTTTTTGGTCGGTTTGAAACCGGGTGACATACTTTTTATACTATTCTCTTCCAAAGGGGACGGGTGATCGGCTTATGAACTAACGGGCTATAGAACAAGTATATACGGAATATTAGTCAACATTGTGAAATGTGTGGGACTTTTTATTAATTAATGATGATATTATTTACCAGTATTCATTTTCAAATAAAATTGTGTGCAAGATACTTAGTGTTTCATGATATATTCATGTTGAATTCACTTTATTTTTATTGCCCAGCAATGGTTGAGAAGAGGAAAAGGTAAAAGAGTGTCGGTAATTTCAAGATAATTGGAGTTTTAAATACTTCATATCCGGCGATAAAGCATTGTGTGTGATTTGCAATGAAACCGTGGCTGTGATGAAAGAATACAACCTGCGCCGTCGTTATGAAAGCAAACATTGTGAGAAATATATTGTGAGCTGGATGATAAAGTTTGTGCTGAAAAATTTTCTATTTTACAAAATCAACTCAATTTTAGAGGAAATTGTTCAGTAAATCCTCACATGAAAATGAATCATTAACCAAGGCCAGTTATAAAGTTGTCAATTATAGGTCCTGGCTAAAAGTAGCAAACCAATTAAAGATGGTGAAGTATTGAAGGAATGTTTGTTGAAGACAGTTGAGGAACTTAACCCAAAAAATGTAGCTTTGGGTGCATATACCATTGCTCATCATGTTGCAGACTTGGGTGAAAACATTGTCACTCAATAAGCGAAATAAAAGCGTATAAACATGCAAGCAAACTTTGCCATTTATCAATTGCAATTGATAAATCGCTGGACAGCAGTTCCAACTCTCAAATGCTTGTGTTCATTAGAGGTGTGGGTAAAGATATAAACATAACACAAGAACTGACTTCTGTACATAGCATGTATGGCACAGCTACAGGAGAGTATTACAAAAACCAAACGTTGATTTTAACTTGAATTGGACTAACTTCACTTGCTTGACTGTTGATGGAGGAAAGAACATGAGTGGCATTAAAAAAGTCTTGGTTGGACAAGTGAAGCAGTTTTGTAATGAGAAGCCCACTCCAAAGCCAATGTTTCTGCTCTTAATTTTTCACCAGCAAGCTTTGTGTGCTGAATCCTGTGGTAAAAATGGTAAATTTAATAATGTTGCATGAGCTCAACTATATAGACAGTTCAGAGAAATGTTGAAAGTACACACACACAGAATCACAAGATTTACCATTTTACACAGAATTAAGATGGCTAAAGTTGTGAGAAAGTTCTGAGTAGAGTATTTGAAATAAGAAAGGAAATACGTGACTTCTTAGAAAGTAAATGAAAGTCACAGACATTATAGTCTGATGAAGATTGGGTATAGAAATTGGTCTTTGCTGCAGACATTCTTTGCCATTTAAAATGTCTGAACCTAAACTACGATATTAACTTGTCTTGTATTTGGTGTAAGACAGGCCAACAACTTGACACACTTTCAGCAGTGCCAGTTCATTTCACACTTTCTTTTCGAACATGACTTAGCAACACGGCTGTGAGCTTTCTTTTTCGACATTGGCATAATAACTTCGTGCTCTCCGTTGTGCTCAATGACAGAAAAGTAGTCACACACTCTCCTCAACAATTACTTTCATAAAATGAATACTTTAGGCACCCTCCCTCATTCTCAGGGCATGTGCAACTGTGTGTACGCGCAGCAGTATGTACCTCATCACTCCTGTGTTCTCAGTCACTTTGGTATCTCCTAAAGTCGTCTGAGCCACGTAGCCTTTCCATTGTTCTCTCGATTACGGCTGGTTTGGTTTGCTAACAGGGCCAAACGTTCAAAAAGATATGTCTGTTTCTTCCAGTCATGGACAATGGTATGTTGCTCTCTCCAGAGTTCCTTCTTTTCATTCACTCACAGTCGTTTGCCCAAACCCACCCCATTTGGACTACTGTGTTTTTCAGGAAGTCTTCACCCGTCACTAAATCATTAGCGGCGTATGCTACGTCGCTGGTCGGCTAGTATTAAATATTTAACGTTCCCACTCAACATGGCCACCATCTTTGTTGATATGCCACGTACCAAAGAAATTGGAAAATTCAACTATTAAAAATTCTAAAACTAAACCTCACCCTAACTTCACAATTATAACTAAACTAAACCTAACCCAAACACTAAATTAACTAAATTAACAAATAAAAATTCTAAATCTAAACTTAAAAAACAAAGGAAGAGAACGCAGAATTAATTGCTAGGTATGTCGACCGTGACGTCACGGTCATGGCGGCATTCTTTGAATCTTTGTTACTTTGTTGTTATAGCACATCCTTTAAAAAGCTTTAAAATTAAAATTCTATTTCTATAGCTATACCTAACCCAAACCCTAAAACCTTCAATTTTTCAAAAATTCTAAAGCTATACCTAACCTAAACCCTAAAACCTTCCATTTTTTATAATCATTTTAGAATTTATAGAACTTATAGCTATACCTAACCCAAACCCTAAAATTAAAATCTTCAATTTTCCGAAATTCTAAAGCTATACCGATTATACCGATACCTAACCCAAACCCTAAAATCTTCAATATTCCGAAAATTCTAAAGCTATACCTAACCCAAACCCTAAAATCTTCAATTTTCCGAAAATTCTAGCAAAAAATGGCTACTTACTAATGGAAACGACATGGTGGAAAAAAAGCCCGCCAAGGAATTAGCAGCACTCCTTTTCTAAATGAGCACAGCAAATAGTTCTTAGAATATACTCAAAAATGAACAGGAGACCCCCCCCCTTCTCGCGGCGCGCGAATACAAATCCAATAATGATAATAAACAAATTATTTACATTTTTTACAGCAAGGGGAGGTAATTTAATAAGTAAATAAGAAAACAACAAACAAGATTCAAGGGAAGCAACTATCTTTCATAGCAACCGGAAGAGACGCGACGCTGCGGTCGGAGTAATCCGTTTTAGCCTTATAATGTTATTTATTATATTGTTATTATATTAATTATATTATTGTAAACTTAGTAGTACCCACCTGCGTTGTATATGAGTATGAGCAGACTGCAGTTTGGACTCAATTTGTTCCTCTGCAAGACATTGACATTGATAATAAACTATAAGGGAAAAAACAAGAAATTCAAAAAAATTTAGAAGGTACACTAACATTCTCAATGATTCTCTTGGTCTTGCCTACACGCACTAAACAACACAGTCACCGTGACAGTGTGCCATGGCCATAACCATGAAAATTGATAGTTCATTCACCGTTATTGTCTCTTGGTAGGTACGGCTAAAAACTGCCATCATTTTTAATTCGGATTAACAGATTTAGAATAATTTAAATATATCTTCATAATCCGTTAGACGGGATAAAAATTACATTTCACTTGTATCTAGTTATTTTTAAAAACTTAAATTAGAAATCTTCTGCCAAGCAATTAAAATCCTTAATAACTGTTATAATAAATTATGAGTTACGTATTTGACTACAAGAACTGGCTCACTGACTCACTGAGACGATACCGAGCCACTGCCATGACTTACGTTTAACACTGTCGGGCTCTCTACTCTACTTTCAATCTTATGTTTTCACCTACAGTCCTACAGTTAAAGCATAGATTGTCGTATAGTAACAGTATCAAGAATCTAGTTGTCTGAAATGCACTCATTAACAACAGGGCCGGATTTAATTTATCTTATCTATACAGACGCTCCTTCTATGCAGAAGATAATTGCGTCCACAGACCATGAATGCAGCGTGGCACACATTACAATTACGCCTAGTGCTAGGTATCCATTCTGGGTGACTCAGGGACGTCCCAAGCCCCGGGGAAAATATCCTTGCCTTGACATGGATTCGAACCCGTGACCATCAGTACGCCAGTCGAGTGCTCTGCCACTCGACCACTACACTTGAGACCCTATTATGCCCTATGCTATTTTACATTGGGGCCCTTTTTAAGTACACATATTCTATGTCAGAGCCAAGCATAGTTTTTGGATACTTAGAGGGTTGAAGTGAAATATAAATAAGAAAGTGGCGTAGCTAGGGGCCGGTCCGCCCCGAGCGTTACACATATAGAGGGCGACATTTGTGGGCATTTGAAAAGTAAAGCAATCCCCGACAACGCTCCTTTTATTTTGAAGGGGGAAAACCAAGGTGAAACAAAAATATTATTAATTTCAAGTCTCATTTAACGGGTCGCACAACATTTGTTTATTACAATTACAACTAACGCAAACCCGTTCAAAAACTTTATAAAGAAAAAAAAAATGACGCTTTTTAAAAAAAAAAAATGAAAACTACATGCAAAAACAGATCACCGCTGGGCCGAACAATATGTGCTAGTAATATCTCCACGATTGTTATTGTGTTTACAACTTGCGAGTAGTAATTTATTTTATTGTTTCAGTTTTCAGAAAATTATTGTAATAGGGATTTATTATAAAGTATTTGTAAAAAAGTTTTTTATTGCATTGAAGTGTTAAAGTATAACAAATAATTTAATTTTTGCTTTTTAAAAACTTAATACTTAATACGATTATTCTTTTAAAAGGCTACGCCTATCAAAGGAAAGTAATGTGTAAAAGATTTGAGTCATGACAAGAATATGCAATTTTTTAAATTTCTCCGTTAATAAACACCACAATAGCCATAACATGCATAAATAATTTGGAAAAAAAAATACTCAAACTTAAAAATTTCAAGCGTCTTGAAAAAATTGACATCTGAAGAAGTAACAAGTAAAACTTGATCAGATGCTGGAATTTTAGCATAGATGTATATCCAAACTCTAAATCTAAACTAGTTTATTTTACTAATTAATATTAATTAATATTGTTTTTGTTTTTTTACTTTTATTTTTTTTTTATTTTTACATGTGGCGAATTTTCTTAAAAGAAATATATTTACGTCTTAGTATAAATTAAATACAACACGTGTTACACTCATGATGTGTAAATTTGAGTAATAAGGTATTTATCTAGCTTTTATTTTTAATGTAATAATTAAAATACATTATTTTCTTATGATTTTCAAAACATTGAGCGGGACATGTGTGATGGCCTTGACCCATGTTTTTAAATATCTTTCTATTAACACCTACACGTCACGTTACAGGCTCAGGAAACATGGCCGACAATGATACACCACTAAATGAGGAACAAACTGGAAGCCGACTTATCATGAGGATAGTTTCAGAATTATTTGGAAGTCCACTGAATCTCGCTTTGCTTGGTATTTGTGGTTTCCTTATTTATAAAATTATATCTAGCAGACGGTCGACCGATTCCACACCAGCCAAAGAGCCAGAGCTTCCTCCGTTGAAAAAACAAGACTTCACATTGGAGCAGCTACGGGAATATGATGGCAAAGGACCCGATGGTCGTGTGCTAATTGCTGTTAATGGAAAAGTCTTCGATGTAACTAGAGGGAAACGATTCTATGGACCAGGTAACTAAAAATTAAAAGTGGATAATTAATTATTGCTACGCTGTAGTCAGTGAACACTTGTACTTGTACTTAGACTTGTTGGGCCCAAGGCGTGCAGCGGGTAGGTAATCCCCTATTGCCCTATTGGAGCACATTTTAAATTTTTAAAACAAAATAAATAAAATAATTTACTTTTACTAATTTAACCACTTAAATCAGGTTAGGGATGGAGACAGACGTCCGGAAGTATTTCCGTAGTAATCTGTATTTTATTTACGGAGTGATTATTCACACAGCTGTGGGAATAACGTCTGCGTTATAGTTATAGACACATTGACGCATGCGCACTGGTGTCCATTTGAACGAAAACAAGTTGAGACCTTAAAAAACGCTTAATTTTCATGAGCGTCGGTAGAGGAATGGTCAGAACCAGTGTGACTTATTTTTGAGGTGGAGGTTGATCGAATCCATGAGGTGGCGCAAAGTTCTTTTTTTCTTTTTTTTAAAACAAATTATATTTTTAAACCACAATGAGTTTTTATTACTTATGCTATGATGATATTTATTAATTTCCCCCAGGCCTATCTATTTTTATACCCTCCACATCTATAGCTGTCAACAAGGAAGCAATGCTACATAAATTATAAATGACTAGCAGTAATAGTAATACATGATAAATTCCCATATAAATATAATATATTTATTGTCAAGCGGGGGAAGGGGGTAGAAAATTTCATTTTATGACTGAGTTAAAAAGATAGCTAAATGACCGTACTAAGATAAGGTGCCATTGTTTAAATGAAGTCACGCACCTAGAGGGGAAACGGTCAGACATTTATGACGAATGTGGGGGGGGGGTAAGTGTTGAAGAAATGAGGCGTCACATCAAACAGCACAACTTCAAATAATAGTTTATCTTAAATATTGGATTGTTTACAATTTGTATATTGACGTTTTACATGGATTCACAAGTGTTATGTTATTAGAGTGCAGACTTACACTAAATGCATAATAATAATTACATGACAAAAAAGGTACTCAACTTGAAATATGCTCACTTTCAAATAGAAAAAAACTGCTTTAATTGGGGATGGGGGAGGTGCAAAACTTTTTGACTACTGGTTGAGACTTGAAAAATCAACAAAAATTGCGTGATGTCATTTATGGACGACAACTTAAACTTAATAACTACATACGTGTAATAAATTGGAATATTTATTGCCTAAACTGTAAAGGTTAACAACACTAAGACAAGTCAAATTAATTTTTAATTAAAAATATAACTATTAAGATCGACATTATTATTATAATGATTAATGATGTTCATATTTAGGCTTAGGCTATATAACAAGCCTATTTAAGATTCAATATCACTAGCTATTAGCCAAACTACCTATATATTAGTATGCTTTTAATTTAAAGTCAGTATAACTATCACATTTTTTGGCTGTGTGAATAACGCTTAAGTTATCCACACAGCTGTGTGAATAACGCTTGCCTTTTATTTATTATTTTTTAGTCTACTTCCGTAACTTCCTGTTTCAAAGTTGCAGTTCTCAATTATTTAAAAATGTACCTCTCTGCTACATTTTTACTTATTATTTCTGTAAGTATGCTTATAGGGCCTTAAATACTATATAAATATTTAATATGTAACACTAGGTACTTTGATATGGCAAGGGAGACTACTACGTTCTTTATATCGGAAAAATAATTCGGCGCCGGAGATCCAAGTTTTTAATTTTTCAGAAAAGGGTGTAAAACAACTTATAAAGAGGTCCTTTCGAAACAAATGTGAGTTCCTTTTCCGGTCTAAACCATTAGTAGACATATTAGCCTACATTTTAATAGGTTTCTTTTGTATTTTCAATCAACCAGGATCTTGGAATAAAAAGGTCAAAATATTGCACCTTTCGACTCAAATTATTTTTTTAAATGAGGGGGGGTCCCTCAACCATATTAATAGTAGGCACTTCAATACTCATTCGCGCATCGATCTGCGCATGTCGTAAATTTACGGAAATATTTTTTCGGAAAATTTTTATTAGCTCTACGGAGATCCCCGAATTAGTCGTTTTACGTCACAGTAATCGAAAAACAAATAAATTTGGGCATCAAGTACGTCAAATAGTAGGTTTCCAGTGACGCTATCACTATTCATGCAACGCGGTGTTCGCTGGAGAATTTTCTGTGTCTCTTGCAACATCGTTAAGCTACTAATGTCTTAAATATTCTGTATTTAATTAACATACGCTACTTAGACTTAAATATACACAATAATCATATTAATTTTGTTGGGAAAATCGATTTCATCAATGTAGCCTTCCATAGTAAGCGGTTGACCTCCATTTATATTTTGACCAAACATCGGCACCGTAAAAAACAAATATGGCCGACTTTTTCTTCTTCACCGGCGTGTTAATTTTCTAAGAAAGACTACTCAGCGCTATACTTAATGCATAATTGCAATCATTTAACATCTGAATAAATACAAATAAAACAAAGATATTTATATAAAAATAATGTAAAAGGATGATATCACTTTAATAAAGCCAATAATGATTTATGATGGATAAAAATAAATCAATAAAATTGAAATGAATAAGCACTATTATTACTATTCTTAATTAATATTTAAATCACTATTACTATTACTAACCATTAACTATTAGTAATATTAAAGTCAGTTTACAAAGAAATACAGGTCCAATTAACATTATACCATAATACTATTAGTTTTCTTGTATACAGGCCTGCCAACCCTCCCGATTTTTTTGGGATTATACGGATTTTTTACCCATGCTTACGAAATCCCGATAAGACCTCTTAATCTCCTGATTTTCCAAAAAAAAACATTTCACCATGAAAAATCCGAATGCAAAAAAATTATAAAAAGAAAAAGCCCAAAAAAATAAGACGACTTGGCAAGACAGGAAGTGCTTGATTTATATGATGACTTCCTGTTTTTTCTACCGCACTTCCGTTATTTAAGTTATTGTGTCATTCTTCACTTGATATTCTATCATCCATCCGTTTATTGGACTTATAAATAATTCATTGTGTGGTGCCTATTTCAAAGAGGAAGCTTAACGTGACAACATGGATAAATTTTTGAAAAGATCTGCCGTGGCAACAAATGAGGTCGAATCTGACAATGCTGAAACTCCAACCAAAAAAAAAAATGTTATGCTCAACGTTTTAGAAAGGAATATACTGAGAAGCATTCGTTTCTTAGATCATCATCCCGTGGGGAAACATTTGCATTTTGCAATCTTTGCCAAACCCACTTAAGCATAGAAAGGGGTGGTTATAATGATATTCAAAAACATATAACTACTAAGTAACATGCAGCTGCAGCTAACTAACAGCATTGACAGTGAATCAGTGAAACTACAAACTAATGCACTTTTGGAAAAGCTGAATGAGAAGTCAAGAAAAGTGGTTGTAGAGCACCTAAAGTCTTTCTATGTTGTAGCTCTTAAGTATATGAAAGAGAAATTTCCACTATCTGACCCACTCTACCAGCATGCCAAAGTGTTAAATATGAATTGGAGAGATGGTGTAACCTTTGCTGACCTTCATTTTTTTAAAAAAGAAAATTCCAATGACCTGTTCACTGGACTCCTATGAGGAATAATTCAGGAAGTACCAGATTATGGACCTACCAAAGGAAGTGGTTACCTCAACCAGGGTGGATGAACAGTGGCACTTCCTGAAAAACTTTAAAAATCCAATAACAGACCAAGTGGAGTTAAAGGATTTGGCTACTGCCATGCTTGCAGTGTGCTGCATTCCCCACAGCAATGCAGATGCCGAAA
>MUZC01000796.1:1211599-1223582 GCA_002072015.1 Radix auricularia | reverse complement strand
ATACAAATTAAACATTGACTATAAATCATTACTGTTAACTTCTTTGTTAAAAAAAAAAAATATTTAAAAATAATATTTTTAAAATGCATTTTATTTTAAAAATCCCTCAATTGACTGACGGGCATCCCTTAAGAAAGAGGTCGGCTAACAGGGGTAAATTACCTCATCTTGGGTCAAAAGGGAATTTTTGGGAGTAATGCAGACTCATTTGGGACATATAACATCCACTCCACTCTACTAGATATTTTCAAATGCGTCATGTGTACGTTTACGCTTGTAACATATGCCCATTATTGAACCGGTTCTTTCCAGAAAATGCATTTGTTAAATTTGTCATCTATGTAGATTTCTTATTTACGTACTAGACGAAGACACCTAAATCCAACCTACTTTCATTTATGTTGACACAAGTGACAATAATCTTAATCAACATGACTGGACTGTATCAAGTATACTTTCTGTCATATTTAAAATTAATGCCTTAAAAACTGAGTTCAGAAGAAAAATTGTTTTGTGCTCCTCTCGAATTGCGATGTCGAGAATTTGATGCATTCAATAAAGTTAATGAATACTTTTGACTAATTTTAAATGAACACATTAATCATTATATTTAGAATGGCCAGAGGCGTTTGACCAAAAACCAATCGAAAAATTATATCTAACTTAAAACGTTTATAATTGTATCAAATAGATTCCCCTCCACCAACCACCAAATGGATATTCCGTGTCGTTTTGACTTAAAATATCTACATATAATCCTATCAAGATCTTTTTTAGACATGTGTCCTTTTTGTAAAACTATACAGTTGAAGTTTGGGGGGGAGGGATAACCAACAAAAAAAAAAGTTCGCAGACTCCTGCCGCGAGGGAGCTAAAAAGAAGCTGGTTACATCACAAACGCTTAGATGTCAACGTCAAACGTCGCAGCGTAACAATTTGGTATGTTCTCATGTGGGTTCTCAAACTTAAGAATTATAATTATATTTAATTTTCGTGTCTTGATAACTTAAGCCAACCGGCGTCTGATGGCCTATCGACTGGCAATTTGAGAAGCACTGAATAAAAAAAAGTCATTAAATTTAAATAAATTTTAAGAGACCAAATATTTCAGTGGAAGTTTTATTTAAAGTTACTGATACAATGTGACGTCACATTTCTTCAACCCCCCTCCCTCCCCCACGTCACGCATCGTCACAAAAGTGAGACCCCCCCCTAGGTGCGTGACGTCATTTATGGACGGCCCCTATATAAAAATAATAATTTTCGCTATGATTTTCTTCAACAAGCTTTCATATATATTTTTACAAAATTCAAAATCTTGATATACTTCAAAAATTCCTTAATCATTGTTTTGTAAATTGGATTGTGAATGTCTCCTGAAAATTTGATAACCATATCTCTAAAATTAAAAAAGTTGTGATGGAAAAAGTACAGATTTTGAAATTTGGGTCACAAGTTTTTAAATAAATTATATAGGTTATATAAGGGGCAAAAAAAATTGACAAAAAAAAAATCATAACTCCACTTCTACAAAAGATAGAAAGACAAAACAAGTGTTTTTGAAAAGGTCTTAGCAAGCCCTTTAAAATGATATATTAGTTAAGCATATTGGACTACATTTATATTTTCTGTCAAAGTACCTATTAATAGTTCCTTTGCGCCATCTATTGATCTACGTCTGTGCCAAATTTCATTGACCTAGGACGTAACGGGCATTAGTTTTTCCACTTTGAGTGACATGACCCTTCTTTACATATAAGTGACACCGCCCCCTTTTAAATAGCGGAAAGCCCTGACGCTCATAAAATATTCAATTATTTTGCCTATTTACAATAAAATATCTGATAATTGATGTTTAAAGATGATCTAATATGGAATTAATTCAATAATATACTTAATTTAGACGGCTAAACACTGCAGAGTTGATATTATAAAATACCATAATGTACCGTATGCAGACTAGTTGTCCCTGACAACCATTACTGTTCATTCAACCTCATTGTGACTCATACTGCTATTATGTCTTTAATAGTTTCATTCATTAGTTGTGGCCGTGTGCAAAATCCTTTTAACCATTTGTCAGGGTTAAATTAATTATTCATAAGCCAAAGTTGAAGGTTCAAAAGGAGTTCCTAATATTATTTTTCACAATTTTATAGAGAACAGTTCATTTTGTTATATGTAGGTCATGATAATGATAGTCGGGGGAACTGGAGCTTATTATAAACACAACAAAAAACTTCGTTTAAAGCTCAATTTTACTGCTAATACAAGGAACAATGATTTATTAATAAAGAATATTTTAAAAACAAAATTAAAAACTAATTATTTTATTTACAGCTTTGATCCTGAAAATAAAATCATTTTTAAAACAAAGACTTACGTGCGTGACTCGAACAGCGGAATCGAGGTCACAAAATGTGGGGCTAAAATGCATTGGGGACTGGGACAAATTGAACCACACTTTAAAAATTCATAACTTTAAAACTAAAAATCCTAAAAATATAATCTTGGTGTTAAAATTTACTTAAAAATCAGCTCTATATAACTATGACATTGGTAATTAATTTTTTTTAATTTTAATTTTTTTTACTAAAGTGCCTATGTAACACTTTCCAAAACCATTTACTTATTTCTTTAGATTTTTAAAAATATTCTCTGAATTGAAGGCGTTGGGCTTGGGTAAAAGTAAAAGAGCTGAATGCAAGCAGGGAGAGCAGGCTTTGTTGCCACCATCAACTGACGTGAGATGTTAACAATCTCTTGTTAACGTTTAATGCCATAGAAGGTTTTCGACAAACTTCCGCCTCAATCCTGTAAGGATTTCCCGTATTGCAATCAACTGGTTATGAAATTTTTATAAATTGCGTAAAATGTATTAATATTATTTAAGCTTTGTTAAGACCCCTCCTTTTTGAGGACCGGTTAACCATTTAAAAAAAAAAAAGACCAGTTAACTGTCGGTTCAATTTGTACTTTTTTTTGTGAACCAACAAGAGAAAGTATTGAATTTTTGCCCCGTTTTGTCTGATTTGACATTCAAGCGCCAATTATGTACTGACCGCTAGTGTTAACCTCTGCTACGCTACCATCAAAACAGCAAATTAAAAATAAATTACATTTTTTATTTTAAAAATTCCAACAAAGAAGTAAACCATAATGATTAATATTAAATTAAGGTTGTTAAAGGTTAGCGGTCCTCGGATCCGGACCGGTACCTTTTAATAAGGACCGGTTAAATGCAACTTCAATAAGCCCGTAATTAGCTTATTACCTGGAGTTTGTTTTTGTTGCGTTACGGTTAAGATGCAGGGCAGCATACAAGACTAACAGTGACTTCAATTTGCTTTCTCCATATTCCGGTATATAAATAACATACACGTCATCACTATTAGTTTACTTCGGCTACTGCTAAGGAATGACTTTTTAAAATTTTAATTTGCTTAGACTGTGACTGTACGAGAGCTAACACTGCACATTTGATGTGAACAATGGTCATGGTCGAGGCTGTTTCTATTTATATTAATTATAGTCTGTTTCTTATAAAAACAAAGAAAGCTATAAAAGCATATGACCCCGTAACCTATTGGCATTCTCTGATCCCAGGTTTATGGTCCGTTTCAAGTATTAAAAAAAATTATCGGCGCGCGCCGCTTTGTGAAGTACATGTACGTATATTATGAGAGGTATTTGATAGACTTAGCAAATATACCGGGCAATAAATCAGCCCTCAAATTCGAGTTCGGTCTTTTAGTGACAGTTTTCCTGCAAGTCAAAGGCATTTGCCGTAAGATTACCACATTAATATCAAAACTTACACTTTCTTTTTTTAAATGTAATTGTTATGCGTTGTAGAGGGGGGAGTATGGCAAGTGTAGCTCAAACCCTAAACAGAAAAAAGGGGAGGGGGGCAGAGTGCGCCGCAAAATTCAATTATTCTGGAGGGTTGATGATTGAAAAATAATATGGTTTTAAATAAATTCCATTTTATAATCACTGTTTACTCAGTACGCTTTATAATTTTATTATTATTTTTAATTCGCGAGTTGACCGGCATCACACACAAGAGAGGTAAACCTGACGTCATATAGCAAAATCGCATCTTCAAAAAAAAAAACTACAAAAATCTTCGCAAATTGAGCGATATCACTAGCAAGGGAAATGGCCGCCTTTGCCGGAAGTTGATACGTCATCTTTCACGCACTGAAAAGTATAGGTCATCTTTCACGCACTGAAGAGTATTTACTTTCTGTGATTTCGTTTCTAATGAGTTAATGTGAATTGCAATTTAATATCATCTATTTTTTTCTTATGAAGTCAGAGAAATCTCAGATTCCACTCATTCCATATTTTTATTTTAAAATGAAGTTTTTCAGAATCCTAAAATTTCAGCCAAATAACTTTTTTGACCTAATTTGGTGCTAAAAATAATCTGCAAAACTGCTTAAATCTTAAATAAAAAGAGCAAACTAGATGGCAATTATTATTTATTTTTCATTTCTGAATATAGGTGGCCCTTACGGGTTATTTGCTGGTCATGATGCCTCTAGAGCCTTAGCCACTTTCTCATTAGGAGAGGACGCCTTGAAGAATGAATATGATGATCTAAGTGACCTCAACAGTCTTCAAATGGAAAGTATCAGGGAATGGGAAATGCAGTTTCAAGGTATTAACTAGATTTGATTTTATTGGAAAATAAATGTGTTTTTTTCTTCAACCTACTTACCTCTGTTTATTTACCAAGAATATTTTAAAAAACATAATTTTAAAAGCACTTAAGCATGGTTCTTTTGATATTGGCAGGGGCATATATCCTTCCAATTTTTTAATCTTAAGTAATTTGGTTAAAAATAGTCATAACAAAACTTACAAATGAGTACTGGGTGTGGATGCAGAAGCAAATAAGGCTGTCAATATTTTTGACACAAGCTGCCCGGGTACCTGTTCGAAACGTTGCTTAAAGCCCCAGAAGGTTTTCAATAAACTCCCGCCTCAGCCCCATAAGGATTTCCCATATTGCGATCAACAGGTTATGAAATTTAAAAAATAAATTTTTTAGTAATAAAGTATAGCAAAATCGCCTCTTTGAAAAAAAAAGTAAAAACTTTCAAAAAACATCGCGAATCGAGCGATAACACTAGCGAGGGAAACAGCCGCCATTGCCGGAAGTCGAAAAAACATAGTTCATCCCGCACTGAATAGTTTTTATTTTCTGTAATTTCGTTTCTAAAGAGAGTTCTATTGAGTTGCGCATTACTGCTCTTTGGTACAAAACGGTAAACCGCGGATTACCGCGCTTTGGTACATTAAGAGTTAAACTCATTACAGTCTTTTGGATGCGTAAAATAACCATTCTTAGCCTAAAAAATGAAGTCAGTATGACAATAATATTATAAATGGATTTTACGCAATTTTTTAAATGTCATAACCTGTTGCTCTTAATACGGGAAATCCTTACGGGACTGAGGCGGAAGTTTATTGCAAACCCTTCTGCAACTTTAAGAGTTAAAGTAGGAAGGGTATAAAATAGATTAAGTCAATTGCATAATTGTATAAATTATAATTTAAATTGCAAAGATTGTAGTAGTTAATTAATTTTCCTATAATAGATATATATATGTATATTTTTATATGAGTAAAGTTATCAGTTTTTTGTAAGTATATTCTATTCTTGAAGTAGTCCCCCACTCTTTTTGGCACACTGCCATCCCCAGAGGGTTAAAGAATATACATTGTAATTGCAAAATATTAATTTGTAAAGCATTCATTACTTATATAACTTAAAATATGATAGATGTGTGGCATTGTACTAATTAGTAACTGTGTATCATTTAATAATGAATTCTCCCTTTAATTAGGCACTTCAATACTCGTTCCCGCATCGATCTGCGCATGTTGTAAATTTACGGAAATATTTTAAAGTTAGTTATATTATTTATAAATATGTGGTATGCTTTTAAAATTAATTATAAATATAAGAGTAAGAGCATAATTAGAAATTTTTACTAATGCTAAGACTAAGTCCAAACTGATACTTACCTTAGAATTAATAAAGATAATAGTGTAATCCTTTTATTTAATGTTTGATTTTAAACATTTTTTTGTTATCTTACCATATTCTTTTTACAAAAGATGAGGACATATACATTTGACATTTAAAAAACAATTAATATTTTTTACATGTAAAAAAGAAATAAATGTCAATTAAAACAGACAGTCATAGGAATCAAGAATAATTACAAGATATAAAAATAATATTTCATTGCAGAACTCTGAATATCTTCCATTGCTAAATATGTAATAAGTTCAGATAAGGGAAGGACAATGACACATGTTATGAATGACATTTAAGTAAATGCGCATAATAAATAATACAAGTTATTTACTCAGATATTGACAGTAAAAATGTTCTTATTCTTATTATCATTTAATGAGATATTTAAATCTTCAAATACTAATGGATTTTAATTTGAAATTTCAGTAATCAGTTTTCAGGGTGTGGGGTATTTCCAAAAATAATTTATTGTAACTCGCATTCAGTTTTATTTTAAAAGTCAAATACTTACCATTCAAACATTTAATCATAGTTATTGATTTAAATTTACAATATACTTAATTAAAATATATTCGGCATGCATCTGTTTGTTCTGATTTGTATTTATCTATGAATATATTATATATAAAAATAATAATTTTCGCTATGATTTTCTTCAACAAGCTTTCATATACAGTGGAACCCACTTACCTCGAGCTCGCTTAGGTCGACCACCCCATTAAGTCGACGGTTTTTATTGGAACCGCCAAATTCTCTCTTTGTCTTAGTATTTTCTCGTCGTTTAATTCGATTTTTTTAAGTCGCCGAAACCTCATAACACGAGCACAAAAAAGGTCAAATTTGCCACTTAACATCGGTTAACTCGACCCCATGACCAATCGCCAGCTTTTGAAAATGCTGCTGGTGATGTCACAGCCCACTTGCGTTTTGCTCTCAGCGCTGTGTTGCTTCTTGTACTATGGCAATGCGATCAGCTTGGGATGTGTGCTGGTGACGTCATCGTCACAGCCCACTTGCGCCTTGCGCTGAGACATGTGTTGCTAACTTAAATCGCCAGTTTCAGAGATGTGTTGGAGAATAATAAAAGTTTTTATCGATAGTCGAGGCTGGTTTTTATTTTAAATTTGTAAATTTCTGCTGTCAGTTGGTGCACATATACCTTTTGTTGTTAGCAAACATATATGTACAATTTTATAGCATGCCGATAGCTTCATCAAACAAATAACGGCAATGCTGTTGTGTTTTTAAAAAAACTTTAAAAACATGCGCGTGAACATTATCATTTATTAACGATAGTGATGGGACGATACCAAAATCATAGGCTCCCCAGATTTTTAAATATATAAAATATAATATAACAGACTACAGACAGTTTACCCACCCCCACTCTCAATCTCCCACACCATTAATGTTGGTTAGTCCTATTAGCATCAAGTTACCGAAGGAATTGTAAGCTGAGGGGATCGTATGGAATAATAAAATGTACCGTGTGTAAACTTGTTGTCATTGGCAACCATTCATCCTTCAACCTCATTTTGACCATTACATGTACTGTACTACTGCTTTGTTCTCATTGTTTCATTCATAAGAATTTGCCGTGTGCAAAAGCCATTTAACTATTGGTTAGAATTAATTAAAATATGTCAAAGTTGAAGGTTCAAAAGGAGTACCTAATTTATTTGTGTACGTTTATATAGAGAAGAGTTCGCTTTGTCATGAGTCATATATAGGTCACGATAGACCATTCCGAGTCCAGAAGAGAATGGTTCGGGGACAATGAGGGGATGTGTAGGTTACTTATTTGTGTAGCTTGTAAGGAAAATCAAGCAAGTCGCTTCGAAGCCACAGTATCGCTCAATCTGGGAATCACCGCAAAACGGCGTTATATTTAAACTTAAACGGTCTTTAAAAACGAACGGTCTTAACAACCTTAAGAAAGAGTGCAGAAATAGGGTCCCGATATTCCGATACGATTCTGATTAATCGTCCCATCACTAATTAACGCACAACACGTACATATAGAAATTTCAAGCGCATGTTAATATTTTGCCGCCATATTGGTTTTCGCTTTAACTCGATCATCGGTTATGTCGATGCCATTTTTCATTCCCCGACGCCGTCGACTTAAGCGGTTTCGACTGTATATTTTTACAAAATTCAAAATCTTGATACACTTAAAAAATTCCTTAATCATTGTTTTGTAAATTGGATTGTGAATGTCTCCTGAAAATTTGATAACCATATCTCTAAAATTAAAAAAGTTGTGATGGAAAAAGTACAGATTTTGAAATTTGGGTCACAAGTTTTAAATAAATTATATAGGTTATATAAGGGGCAAAAAAAAATTGACCAAAAAAATCATAACTCCACTTCTACAAAAGATAGAAAGACAAAACAAGTGTTTTTGAAAAGGTCTTAGCAAGCCCTTTAAAATGATGTATTAGTTAAGCATATTGGACTACATTTTAATTTTCTGTCAAAGTACCTACTTTAATTATTAAGCATAAGTTATTCTGTTAGTTTTTAATAAAAATTAACAAATAAAATAAATGATTTTAAAAAAATATATATTAGTTTTATCAATAATTGGCCATTACTCTCAGATTTAATATGATTTTTAGATTTAAAAGTTGTGGAAATTGATGATCACAAAATCTTTTTATTTACTGGTACATTAAATGAAAATTCTTAAATTGCTCAAGATACCTTATGTAGCAAATCCTATTTAAATAAAACTTTGCAAATACATCTAACCACACAGCTGTATTCCTTATTCATAGTTGATTGTACAAATAGAATATAGAAATCTAGTAACATGTTTAAACATAATGAATATTAATAGTTAAATACAAGAAATGCTAGGTGATGTCTTTGAGGTAGACTTCAAGAAAAGCAATTATGTATATATATATATTTAAAATTACTACCATTATGAATGATTGATTATACTTATTTAAAATGTATAGTGTCATCAGATTTTTAACTGTGCTATTTCAGAAAAGTATGTGTATGTTGGAAAGCTGCTGAAGCCAGGAGAACAGCCAACAGATTACAGTGATACAGAAGATGAGGAAAAAACAGAAACAGAAAAGAAAGTTGAATAAATAAGTATTAACAATTATTTACTTGCTCTGAATGGGTTTAAATTATGTTGTAAGGATGTGTAACAGAAAAATACTGAACGCCAGTTATTGTTTGGTGATTGAAGGAGAAAATCTTTTGAATGATAGTAAGACATTTTTTTAAATTAACAATCATATCCTTAACTCATGGCTTTTTATAAACAGAACTTTCCACATTTTGTAATTATATTTTTGGTTACTGCCAGAGCTGTTAGATTTATGACAATTAAGAACACCTTGTACCATGTGAAATTTTTTTAAAAAATAAGAATTTGTGCAAACACAAAAGTTGCTAAACACTTTGATTTTTTAGTAGTAAATGTGGATTAATTATAATATAGAAATTTAGCACTTTTGATTGAGAAATACAATTACAAAACAATTATTTAACATATAAAATAATAAAGAAAATTTATAAATTGTATTTCATGATCCTTTAAATTACAGATTGTAATAAGTTTCTTTTTTACATTATTATTTAGAGATAAAAATGAATTTGCCCCATGCTCTGAATAATATTGGTTGTAGTTTAGTGGTTATAAAGAGATGTAATTATAATTATTCCCAAAACAAAATACTAGGTCAAATGCTTTAGCAATCTTTACAATTTTAAAAAAAATATTTTAGTTTACATTTTTTTTTAATGTTCATATTACATTTTGCAAAATTTCATTGTTTTAGCCATTCATTTTTCATGTGACTAAACCACTGATAGAGAAAATATATATATATTTTAATATTAAAAAAATCTCAACTTGATCAGATGATTTTCTGATCTGTGAAATATTACCCCATATTCTTTAAAAAGGCTACTGTCAGTTGATTCATTTAAATGAAAATAATTTTTTTGTTGTTGCATTCTACAATTTCTTCATGCCATGGATTACAGGAAACATGTTTTCAATTGATAAAACTTGCAATTCCATAGATCTAGTATCTGTACAAAATTTCATCAGACAGTTCTAGGATTGATCCCATTAAAACATTGGATTTAACAGAAATTTAATTAAAATTAAAGCTGATATTTGAGTCAAAATGAAAATGTATGCATTATAAGTTGTTGTTTTTTTAAAAATATATTTAATTTTTTTAAAGTAAGAATTAACATACTCATATGCTATATTATCAGTAAGTCCCTCAGATACATTATTGTTTCACTAACTCTTCTAGAGGCTTGCTAAATGTCAAATGATG
The DNA here is from genome assembly GCA_002072015.1 of Radix auricularia. Lineage (NCBI taxonomy): Eukaryota > Metazoa > Mollusca > Gastropoda > Lymnaeidae > Radix > Radix auricularia. The sequence continues at coordinate 1,213,211 of MUZC01000796.1, read as the reverse complement.
ATACAGCTGAAGTAAAAGCAATATAAAATAATGTTTGTGAGTGGCTTGAAAGATATGCATTTTAATTTTTAATTCAACAATGGCATTGCTTGTACAAAGTTTAATGCATTTAAAATGAATGGCTCCATGAAATTGCTCTATAAAATTATTTTAACAGAATTTCCTTAATATACAGAGACCACACTCTTTATAATGAAAATTTTCAAGATAGGTATTGATAATTTACTGTTTGTTATTCTGTTCATACTTGTACATATAGTAAAACTGTTGCCAATTATTAATGCTTTAAAATGTTTATAGAAACATAAATGCGAAGAAAAAAAATGTTCATGTCATTGTCTTTGTATCTAAACATTCGGTAATAAATGAACTAATAATAAACATGCATTGTAAACCTTTTTCTTCTTTTGGAATTAAGTTTCACTATAATAAGGCTTTTCATGACAGCCACATCAAAATTATAAATTTAGAAAAATCACTTTTATTCAAAAGTTTTTTGTTTTTATAGCGGCGGTTCTCAAAGGTGGGTCTAGTCCCCAAGTGGACTGCAAAGTGTTTTCAGGAAAAAGAAATATTTATTTATATTATAGTAGGTAGTCCAAACTGGCGAAAAAACGCGATTTGGGGTCATTTTTCATAGTTTTCAAAAAATAAATAAAAATACTTCTAAGAGTCTTACACAAATAAAATTAATATGTGAATAAACTTCAAATCTTTATCTACATAAATATATATCTTTTGTATATGTAACTTGTGTCTATATGTGTTTTTAATGTGTTTAAAAAGTATCAGTTTTGACAAATTTTACGGCGTTTTTTCGGGTGAATTTTTACCATAAGGTGTTTGAAACGCTGATCGCGTCGCGCCTATTTAAATTAGCGACGTAGTGTTAACATCAAATTAACGGGAAGACCCTACCCTTTCGTTTGATGTATAGAAAGTATATCTAACTTCATTATTTCATTTTAAAAATTCTGATTGAAAACTTAAGTCGAAGAAAAAACAATGAAAATAACTAAGTTGTAATACTTTTCGCACACCGATAGAAAGATCATTATAATATTCAAATTACTGTTGTAAAATCAAATGAGTGGTAACTATTGGCACGAAGCGATCTTCTTTAGAAAAAGATAACCATTTTCAATTTTTCGTGTTTACGGGGACAACGCTGCGAGTCACTGCGAAGTTCTTTGACCACGGTCTTGTGGTTTTGTTAATAGGAATTACTCGTGTTTTGAGACGTCAATCAATACGTAAGTAATATATTTAAAGTTTTATTTACATTTAAACAAAAGATTTACACCTGTTTTAGTTTAGTTGATTTAGTTAATAAAAAGATATTATTATCTTAAGCAACACTGCTGGTCTCATCGCAGTAACATTATAATAATTGGACGAGTCTGGCACATAGGGTATGATTAGAGTTGGATGTATTTAATTTAGGACTGTCTATCGATAAAAAACATGGATAATCTTAGAAATGACTGCATGATACATACTCAAATGATGTTACATTTAATATTTGTTAACAAATTACGGCTGTAATAATTATTTACAATACGGGTTTCTGCATAAATTGTGAATCGATTTCAAGATGGATTCCCGATAGCCT
>MUZC01000796.1:1167811-1193985 GCA_002072015.1 Radix auricularia | reverse complement strand
GAATAGTTACTATCACTAACTAATACTATTTCTATTAATTATTAGCAATATTAAAGTCAGTATACAAAGAAATACAGGTCCAATTAACATTAGACCTTAATATTATTACTATTAGTTTTCTAGTTATAATCGTATATGTTATTTTAATTACTCAACTTATTTATATTATTTTTAAACTATGTGGTATGCTATTAAAATTATTGAAAAAAATAAGAGCATCATTAGACGTTTTTACTGATGCTAAGTACGAACTGATACTTACCTTAGAATTAATAATATTATAATCCTTCTATTTAATGTTTGTTGTTCATTTTTTGTTATATCTTACTCATATTCACCATCTCCTTTTTACAAAGATGTGGATATATACATTTGACAAACACTTAATATTTTACATATATAATCAATAACTAATACTATTACTATTACTATTAATTATTAGCAATATTTAAGTCAGTATACAAAGAAATACAGTGTAATACAGGTCCCATTATCATTAACATTAGACCTTAATACTATTAGTATTAGTTTTCTAGTATAATGGTATATGCTATTAAAATTATAAGAGCATAATTTAGTTAGAAGTTTTTACTGATGCTAAAAGTCAAAGTCCAAACAGATACTTACCTTTGAATTAATAATGATAATAGCAATAGTGTTATGATCCTTTTATTTAATGTTTGTCGTTCATTTTTTTTCATATCTTACTCACGTCTTCTTTTTACAAAGATGGGGATATATACTAATATACATTTGACAAACACTTAATATTTTTACATATTAAATATAATCAAAAGAAATAAATGTCAATTAAAATTAGACAATATTACTAAGTAACATAAGAATAATTACAAGAGATAATAATAATAATACGTTCTTTTTAATTATGTATAGTATAGTAGAACTAATAAGTCAGTTCTCTGCAAATTTGTTTATTTACATCGCATAATATTCATTAATATATAGTTATATTAGCCTTTGTAGGCCTCGATCAACTGATCTTGTAGTTGTAGGCCTCGATCAGCTGATCGCATAAATAACTTTACATACATTACAGCGCTTTAAAATTTATAATTGACCCATTAGAATATCTAGAGCACCAGAAATGAAGTAGGGCCTTAGGAGACTTAAGAAAAAAGCGTGATGACAAAATACGAAGTTCATTGGAGTCGTTACCAGAATGAAAAAACTGGTATCCTAATGAAAGCTGGTGGAATGTTTTGAGTTCAGCAATATGGCGATAGGCTCCGCCCACTGGCTTCACCCGAGGGCGACCATCTGATAGCAGACACCACCTCTTTGTTATCAAACCTCTTTGATTTTTAGCGTGTCTAGGGTTTTTTTTTCGGATCTTGGATTTTTTGACCTGTTGGCTAAGTTTTTCCCTAAATTGTCACTGGCACAACTGAATTAGTCCACTCAAACAATAACAATCAAAATATACAGCCGATTGTCCCCTGCCAATGCCAGATGAAGAAAACAATTAATTACAATTAGAACATTTACAAAATGTTATTATTTAATTTTGATCAGAGAAGTTAGGGAATCACACAAGCTTTTTAATGTATTCAAATGTAAATCTGTCAAAATTATTGTAACTTGGGAAAAGTTAACTTGGCATGGACTATGGACTTTGTCTTTGACTCTGCTGTCCTTTCACTCTTGACTCTTCTCTGAACTTCTCACAATGAAATCTTACTCTTACCGTCTCACTCTTACTCTTTCTCTTACCCTCTTACTCTTACTCAAGGTCTTGAGTCCAGAAGTAAAAATGTATTTTTATTTATTATTCTTTTTAATTTCATGTAGTCTACTTCATGTTATTAAGACTAAGACTAAGACAATAAGTTGATTAGTTGACAGGTGATCTAAACAGATCTTGCAGTTTCTACAGTATATAGTATATTATTGAAAGGCGAAATTAAATTTTCTCTTACGTTTTTAATTTAAATTTATTAAATTTAAATGCATTAATAATTTATTAATTATTTGAACTATTACTTGTATTACAATACTATACACATTTGTAAGCATTGTATTGTAAGTCTTATTAATTTCTAAGGCATTTTTTCAGCTCTCTATGAGATACATAATCCAAACGTGATGGAGTAATGCAGTAAATCAGTAACTCCAGTAATGTTTTTCTCATATTCCGTGCCGTAGTGTTCTGGCCTCTTAAGTCTTAAGAGTAAAGGATAATGGAGTTAACAGTTAACTGATACTTATATTACTTTATATTTGTTATAGACACCTATACAGTATACAGTGTACAGATTTTTTGTTGGCAGGTCTGATATACATTATAATTTTATTTTGTTTGAAAAATCAATTTTAGAGTCACTAGGAAGTTTTCTATTATTAATAGTTATTATTTATATCACTTGAGGACCCTTATGAGGAAAACATTAAAGTTTAAAGTAGGGCTGCAGAAATTAACTTTAATCGTTTACTTTTTAAAAAAAAATAATGATTAAATTATTTTTAACGATTAATTGACCCATCACTTACAAATTATTAGAAGTCAAAAAGTTTTTTTTTTAAATAATAAAAAATAGCGCCGATAAATAATATATTTCCTAAGGATTACATGAAAATTTTGGTTTTATTGACTGGCGGGAATGTTCAAAATGTTGATAAATTTTGCCTACGTTGGTTCGCCTACTTATCAAACCAATTGAAAAGCGTATTAAGCTAATGGCAGTAATGGAGTGACTCAGAGACAGAAAATGACGACAGATCTTCTCATGAATTACTGCGATACAAAATGGAAATTATTATAGTTCCTGACTTTATTAACCATCTACAATGGAGGAAACTTAATGAACACCGATATCCGATAATGTAAATCTTTGCCAATACCATTTTGTGCATACCTGTTACCTCAGTTTCACGTGAATGATTGTTCAGCTCGACTGGTTATATTGTCAATTAGACCAGCCCATCACTTGAACCAAATAGTGTCAACACACTTGACTGTTTGAGTTGTTAATTAAAATATGACATTTAAAGGAGACATTTTAGTGTTTTTAGATTTTCAACAAGAATGTTTAATAAGTGTTACTTTTGACATCATAAATTTTAATTTTTGGCTTTAATCGAAATTAACCTTTAATTAATCATTAATTTTTGAAAAGTTAACGATTAAATTTAAATTAATGGTAAACAGCTCTAGTTTAAAGTAATTATGTAATGTAGCTGATAGTTAGGTACATTTTAAAATAATTGAGAACTGACCACTTTGCAAAGTAGACTAAAACTAATGTAAAAAAAAAACTAACTACTAATAAATAAAGATACAAATGCTTCTGAATTTTTTAATCTTCACCTTAGTCCATTGCAGTAATGCAGGGAATCAGGGGTGTCTAAACTTTTTTCAAAGAGGGCGATAGTTATATTCCATAAAGAAAAATTATTACCATGATATGTGTATTTTATAAGTATAATTAATGGTAAATAGAATACGAATAAACCTGTATTTTTATAATTAGTATGCCTGTATAATATATACCATATACATTCCAGTCAACTTCTACAGAAGATTTTAAATGAAAATGCAATATGAAATTTATACTACCCTATTTACTATTGGTAGGTAAACTCATATTAATAGTTAAATTTTTTTAGATGTATAGAGCATGCATAAAGATTAAAACAGTCAAACCTCTCATAACGAGTTTAATTTTTTCCAGACTCTTACTCATTAAGCAAAGCACTTGTTATACGAAACAATGTTTACCATACAAATTAATGTAAAATATGGTAATGCGTTTCATGCTGAAAAAAACCCCTCATTTTTCAAAATATATTATTAATATTTATTTAAATAAAATTATTTATGAATTGTTTAGAGTGAAACAACTAGAATACAATTTAGATTTTAAACAAAAAAATTTAAACAAAAATATGAATTTATGACAAGTAATTATTCCTTTTTAACAAGAAAACTGTCCAAAGACATTTGATTTGCCGATGCTTCAAAATTTGATGAAAGTGTAGTAACCGTTTCGTAGACATTCTTGACACTCCATTTGAACTAAGGTTGTTAAAACCACTCATTTTTGAGGACCCGTTAATCGTTCAAAAAAAGAGCAGTTAACCATTGATCCCTATTTTTACTATGTTTTATTAACCAACAAGAGAAAGCATCAAATTTTTGCCCTGTTTTGTCTGATTTGACATCCAAGCACCTATTACGTACCGATGCTAGTGTTCACCTCTGCTGCGTTACCGTCAAATCAGCAAATTTAAAATTTAAAAAAATTATTAATTTTAAAAAAAGCTCCAACAAAGAAGTAAACCTTAATGATTAATGTTTATTTTTATGTATTAAAAGTATTAAAATGGCAATGTTATGAATTGTTGTCAAGTCAGTGCGTTTGTGATGACTGGTTAACAGTTAAAAAAAGAAAGTTTTACTGCCGGTTCGTATTTTTCCTTAATTCTTTGAAAACCAACAAAAAGTTTGTATTAATTTTTCTACCTCGCGCCGTCTGATGGGAACTTCAAAGAACATGTGACGTCACTGCCTAACTGTGCTCATTTTTAGGAAACATCAAATTTTACATCGATGTGGTAATTTTAAGTCAAATGTCTTTGAAAACTGTCAATACAAGACCGAAATCAAATTTGAGGACCGGTAAACACTCAGTAGTATTCAGTAGGACAGCATTCTCTGAGAATGAGAATTGTGCAGATCATTGATGTTGGCTGATTGTAGTTGAGCGCTAGATTAGCCACCTTGTTCTCGCTTTTTAATGGTTTTCAATGTTTTTTTTTCTTTCTCTCTTATGATTGTCTTCTTTTGTTTGTTAATTTAAAGACATTTTAGCCCAGGTTATTACACTTTGCACATAAAAAAAATTACAAAAACTGTCTGATTTCAAAATGGATAAGAACGGTTGATCACATACGAAAACAGTACGCTAACAGACTGAGTGCAGAACACAGAATAATACATCTTGCGGAAGTGCCGGGTCTCATATAAATTTCCAGGAAAAAAGAACATTCCTTTCTGCGTAACTCGATATGTGAATCTTCATTCGTTAAGGGAGCAGCTTTTACACAAAAAAATTTGCTCGTTATGCCAAAAAACTCGTTATGAGAGGTGCTCGTTATGAAAGGTTTGTCTGTATATAATTTATACTTCTTTAGTACTTTTTAATGCCACACAATCGTCTCATAGCCATGGCCTGTGAAAACCGCCTCACTTGTTAAAGACCGGCATGGTCTGTACAATCCTATAAAAATGTAAGATGCGCTGAAGCATGAAGCAATCCAGGGGGAAGGATGGCATGAAGGCCACAGTTCCTTTTTTTTTGGCGGGGGGGGGGCTGTGAATAACTGTAAGGGGTGATGAAAGCATAAAAGAAAGAAGAGAAAATTTAGGATAAAAATGATGAATGTATTCTGCTCATCACACCTAATTATTCTTTGAAAAACATTTTGAAGGTTGTTTGGTTCCCGCCTACTCCCTCACTTGCATTTAGATATGTGCAATTGCACATTTTCAGACTACAAGAACATTTGACCAAAGTTAACGGTGATAAAAAGATGAGGATTTATCTTATTTTCAAACACTAAAATAAATATTTATCCAACTACATGTACTGACATTGGTAAAACTCTTTTCAACTGCAACCACACAAGATTGTGACGGTTTGCTTACTTCTTACAATATTTCGTTAATGATTGCCAAATCAGGCAAACCTTATACTATTGGTGAAGAACAAATTATACCAGCTATAAGTGAGGTAATACATATTGTGCTTAGTTCCCAAATTTATCAAGAGCAGAAAAAAGATTGTGAAGGCTTACTTTCTTATTGTGAGCACTTGGATGCTCTCCTTGTAAATTTTGATAAACAATTTGACCATATTTCATATTTTTGAAAATGAACATGCCTGATTGGATTTTAAAAATATTTTTGCAAAACAATCACAGATGAATCTCCACTGTTAAAAAAAAACAACTGAAGGAAGTAATTACAAATGATAAATTGAAATTTTAATTCAAAAGCGGCTACCAAAAATTCTGCCTGAAAAGGATATCCCTACAGCTTATCCTGAAATATGGGCTATAATTTAAGTTCTTAATTAAAATCCAGATTTAGTGGAAAGTGGATTCAGTGTGGTAAATAATTCAACCAACAACTAAAAAAAGAAAAAGAAACTATTGTCAATCAGTGATTTAAGATTACTGCTGACGAAAATAGAGCAGTGGATTACTAAATTGTTAGCAGCACACCAGGTTCATCCTTCTCATGAAGATGATTTTAAATGTTAATTTTTGTGTGTGTTACCTTTTTATTTTGAGTTCAATAACTAATTTTCACAATTTCAAACTTCCATTGTTTCTAATTTACACCCTTTTAAATATATTTTAAATAATTGGCAGAAACATGAATTTGAATATATTTTTTTAAAAATCTGGCTGGAAGGGGGTGGGGCGCAGAAAAATATTTTTATTAGGAAAGGGGACGGTACGCCAAAATAGTTTGAGAACCACTGGTTTAGTGGGTCTAAGTCTAACTATAGGCCAGACTTTGAGTTTTTCTGGTCTCAAAGTAGAAGTCAGAAGCATAATTATTTGAAATGCATCACACCTGATTAGTATTAATTATTAATAGAATTTTATAAAAGCATCACATGAACATAATTTGTTTCAATTATTAAACTGTAAGTATTTAGACTGAGAGACTTACTGAACTGTTACAGTTACTGATACATTTTTCGACTAATGAACAGCGTATCGACTTGTAGATGGATAACATGTAAACAGGGTATGAGTGAGCCTGACAGGACATAACAAAACAGCGAATGTTTCAGCAAAGAGCCTTCCTTAACAAACTAATAGTTTAGTAACACAAATGAATATAAAGAAATAAAAATTATAAACTTAGCTGCGGTGAAATCCAAAGTATCAAGGAGAGCAATATTAAGAGGAGAGTAGTATTAGCTTATACTTATATAGGAAAGGAGAGAGTGGGTGTGGCAAATCATTTAGGTTGTCAGTGCAAACACAACATTCATTCCATGTGGTACATCTTGGATTAGTCTATACTTCAGACTGACCCAGCCGGGTGCGCTTGTGCAAGAGACCATGGCGGTGACTGGTCATCGATCCCCATATGGTCACGTCCATTGAAGTGTCAGAAGACAGGGCACTGTCTTGTGTTATTGCACGTACATGTTCTGCTATACGATAGGAGAATAACCTCTCCTTCTCACCTATGTATTTCAAAGAGCAGCGCTTACATAAAATGGTTCTATTTCATCAATAAAATCAAATATAACTATTAATTTTAAAAAATACAATTTGTGTTTTAAATTATAGTATGGTTTTATCTAGGTATGGGAAAGAAGTAGATTTTTATGATTTCTACTCTAAATAATAAGCCTTAGAAGTTATGTTTAAATAGCTCTAGGATATGTGGCATTTAAAACACTTCAATTGAAATAATAAATGAAACTTAACCGAAATTGAAATGTCAGAAATAATTCAATATTTATTTTTGTTCCAGCATATTTGGGAAACACAGTTGCTCTGATAAAGCCCAATGTACTATTTATAGTTGTTGATGATCTGCGTCCCACTTTAGGATGCTATGGAGAATCATTACTACGTACACCAAATGTAGATAACTTAGCCACCAAATCAATCTTGTTTGAGCAAACGTATGCGCAGGTTAGTAACAAATTCATAAGTCAATGTTACTGAAATGTTTTTGGTTTTTTATATATATTAAAAATTTTATAAGGGGCCGTCTATAAAGTAGGTCATGCTCCTGAGGGGGTGTAAGAAAGAGAACATGATGGTTGAGAGGTAGTGCTCTCGACTGTCATACCGATGGTTCACGAGTTCAAATCCACGCGAAGGCGAAGGACTTGTTCCCGGGGCCTGAGGAGTCACCCAGCTCTGAATGGGTACCTAACTAGACAATAGTTAGGCGGCTGGGGTAATGCGTGGAACCCCTATAGCCGTGGCCTGTGACCGCTGCATCACTTGCCAACAGATCATCTCTCATGGTCTGTGGACGTCTTCACTGTTACTTTAGATACTTCAACTTCCTCCTTTTTCTTATACTCTATGTCCGTGTTTATTTTTGTCTTTCATTTCTTTTCATTTTATCACATAGACTTTAATATGTTTTAATTTTAATATATATGTAAGTACATGTAATTGTTTTTGTACTGATGAAGGCATGAGCCGAAACGTCTACCATTATTTGTATTAGTTGATAATAAAGCTTTAATTTATTGTTTCCTTACACAAATAGTCTGTGTAATTTGTTTTTTTCTGCATAGAAGGAGCGTCTGTATATCAAAGATAAGATAAGTGTTTGGGACGGGGTGGTGTGTGTCCGGCCATGTGTGATGTTACAGTGTTTTATATTAAAGGTTAATTATTTACTTAATAAAAAAATTATTTTTCATCAAAAGTGTGACCTACTTTAAGGGGGCTGGGTCCGAGATTTGTGATAGGAAGGAGGGGAGTTCAAAATGGTAAAAAAAGCGTGACATACTATATGGATGGCCCTAAGTTGTAAATTAAGCATTATCTCTGAGGCAGTTAGAATGCATTATATAATTTTTTTGTACACTGTATTTATAAATTTGTTGTTGCGAGACAAGAGAGTAGCCATTGATACTTTGTCAAATGACTTATGAGGCCATGGGGAAATGACAGACACCGAATTGGTCGCTGTTTGATTTTTACAGTAGAACTGCATCCACGTGTTAAATTTGGTATACAATAATATCTTTTTATTACAAATGCTTTGTTTTGCTAATTTTTGTCTGTTTGACTGCCCAAATGATGCTGAGCATTTCTCTCCCACCATTTCCTTTTTAAATCAGAGCTGTGGTTGCTAAATAATTCCTTCTTTTCTGCAAACTCTTTCCTGGGTTGCCATAAAACTTAATTCAGAACAAGGTAGCAAAATCTTACGAAAAAACCTAGATGATTTACAAAAATGGGAAACTAATAGGACTATCCATCCAGAAAAGTGTTAACTATTACTATTAAGACAGAGTTAAGTGTATCAAAGAAAAATAAATAAATGCAAATTAACTTATTCATGGAAAACCAAAGATGCAAAGTACTTAGGACTAATAACAAATGAAAAAACTATCTTGGAATCCACATATGAATGATATGATTAAAAAATCCAACAAAACTTCAACATGTGTATTTCATCAGGTTCTTTTCATTAATTCTTTTGCATTTGAGTTACATATTTTTTCTCTCTAAGTTGATCTTTGGCAATGAATGTACTGATATCTTTCTATTTATTTAATTCTCTTTTCCTGCACATTTTCTTAGTAATACTTATTTCAAAGAGTTAATTTTCATACTAAATAAAGTATAACCTAACAGACTGCTTTAAATATTTTAATTATGGTTTAATACTATAATGAATTTTATTGGTATGCTGTGTTCTTAAAGCAAGCTATATGTGGACCCAGTCGAGTCTCATTCTTAACAAGCCGACGACCAGACACAACACGTTTGTATGACTTCTATTCCTACTGGCGGGTACATGCAGGGAACTTTACTACACTTCCTCAACATTTTAAAGAAAATGGTTACATAACACAATCTGTTGGGAAAGTTTTTCATCCAGGTAAATTTGATTATATCTGGAGAATCCCTGGTAGTTGATTTAAAAACATTCAAATATTTAAAATAAAAGAAAAAAGGTAACAATGTCTTGAAAAAAGGAATGTTAAAAATAATATTTAATTCAATGTTTTTAATAACAGCCTGAAACATTTTGGGTGCAGATTCTCATCAACAACAAAGTAACTTGAAAAAATTAAATTTCTTCTTATCGTAAGATTGTGTTATAAATTTATGAATATCTTTTGGTCACCCACAGATTTAGCCTCTAACTTCAGTGATGATTCCCCATACAGTTGGACCAACACACCTTATCACCCATCTACTGAAAAATATAAAATGGCCAAGGTAAGATACTTTATGTTAAATAATATCAGGGTGGGTAGCGAAGTCAAAAGTGCGCTCGCCTAACAAGCTGAGGGGCGTGGGATCGAGCTCACGTAAAAGCCACTATAAAAATGTTGAGAAATGACCAACGCTAAGAAAGTCCTCCGCTGACCTGGAGAGGGATGGGCACAGCCAGTGTCTACCAAGCCAGGGAATGTTCTAATGGAAACATTAGAACCCCCTACGACCTCGAGAAAAAAAAAAGGTTATGGGACTAAAAAAATTAATTAAAAAAAATGTCAGGTTTATGTAATTATTAGGGAACAAATATCATATTGTTAATTTGTTTAAAAGGAATATTTTTTATCTTGTTATATCACATGGCATTAATCATCATCATCATTGCCTGTCGTCCCATCTGGGACATAGGCCACTAACAAAGGCTCTCCAGGCATCTCGGTCCTGTGGCAATCTCTAACTGTCCCCATGGCATTAATACTTGTTTGATAAACCTGATTTTAAAACTGTTTAAATGTATTTTTCTTTTTTTATAAAAAATATTTGGGCCAAACAGCTTGTCTTTTTAAAAATCATATTTCTATCCATAAACTGCATTTAATAGTGTCAGATTTGTATTGCTATATTGTTCAAGATTTTTTAAAGCACTTTATATAAATCGTTATTTTTCCTAGGTATGTCCTAATTCAGATGGAACTCTAGGGATGAACCTTGTATGTCCAGTAGAGGTGGACAAAATGCCAGAGGGTACACTTCCTGACATTCAGAGTGCAGAGTTTGCCACTGAGTTTTTAAAAAACATGTCAGTGATAAAGCAGCCATTTTTCTTGGGTGTTGGTTTCCATAAGCCTCACATTCCACTGAAATATCCCAAGGAGTTTTTAGGTATTTAGTGCTAATTAACACTTAATGTCCTATAAGGTTTTTTAAAAACTTATCCCCCAGTTCCGTAAGGATTTCAAGTATATATTCCAATGCATAGGGTCATAAATTTAAAGAAATAGCTGAAAATGTATTTATTGTCATACTGACTTCATCTCTTAGGATAAGCTTGAAGAATGGTTATTTTACGCATTAAAAAGGTTATCTTGCATTAATTATTATTTTTATTACCTGTAGTCTATTACTATTTTTCTGGCTGAAAATTTTTGTGCAATCACATCTTCAAAAAGAAAGAGTTAAAAACTACCACAAAACTTGGCCAAGAGCGTGAGAGCTCTTGAGGAAAGTAAACATAGACTATTCTTTACTTAAAATTAAACATCTGAACATCAAAATAAGAGGATTGGTTCATTATAAAAGCAACTATTTAAGTTTAGTTGATGAATCCAAATACTTTTCTATATTATTTATTACTGATGTTTGAAATTATAACGCTTGTATTAAATTTTTTTCTTCTATATTTTCAGACCTTTACCCTTTGTCCGAAATCAAATTAGCTAAATATAACAAATACCCTCTGCGTTTACCTCTGGTGGCATGGAATCCATGGACAGACCTGAGAGAACGAGATGATGTCCAAAAACTTAATTTAAGTTTCCCATTTGGTCCAGTACCTGAAGACTATCAGGTAGTAATTAGACCTTTAATTTTTCTTTTGGTCATTTTACCAGCTAATCAGATTTAAAAAAATTAATTTACTGAACTTGCTGTTATTAAAATGGTTGCCTGCAGTGTTGGTTTCCACAAGTGTGTTGCATACAAGGAATTTTTTGTGTAACTACTAATAATGAAAAATGTAAGCCTGATGAACATATATTTTGTTCTTCTGATTAATTTCTGGTTTCTAGCAAATTTGACAGTGATGTAAATAAACAGAAATGTGATGTGGATCAACAGTATTATGAGAACAATGATATAAGGTCGTCTTAGTATCAGAACTTCTAAACTTGATAGAGATGACCACATGAGTTTTCAGCTGATCCTAACAACATTATGATATTTTTTTTTTCCAAATATTTTTGAAGTGTTTGTGAAAGAAATCAGTAGATATTAGATATAGACATCCGTAGAATTTTCTCAGTTACATGACATAGAGCTTAGGATAAGTCACAAGGTTATAAATATGAGTGCCGTGTCCTCAACAATGGAGCATGTTTGTATGAACCAAAAACACACAAATATAGGAAAAAGCTCAATCTCAATCATGTGTATTGTGTGTCTGAAGGCCCCCATGGGCCTGGCTTCCCAAAACACAAGTTAGGACTCTTTTAACCTTTAATCATCAAGAAATTCACACAGATATTATAGGTAAATAAAATTTTAAAGATTCAGGAATTTATTATGCAATTGTCGAGATTATAATTTTAAGTATGTCTAATTCTTGAAAAAAGGGCTGTGTCCATTTTGGCACAGGTATGCCAAAAAAATGTTTGAAAATAATTTTATCATCTCTTAAAAAGAATCGCGAGGCATAAAACCTGTATAATTTATTACATTTTAAAAAAAAAAAGTATATTTAAGTTAATCTTTGATCTAAGATTGACCTTTTGCAGTTTGTAATGTCCACCCTCTGTACCCCATACAGCTGTTGATGAGGCAGAGTTATTATGCTGCTACTTCTTATATGGACTCGCAGTTAGGAAAAGTTCTGTCAGCATTAGAGCAATATGGCCATGCTGATAACACAATCATTTCATTTATTGGTGATCATGGTAAGTAATAATAATAATAATAATAAAAAAAAGTAAGGGTTATTTCAACAAAGTCATTAAACAAAATTCTGGCTTATATTTGCTGAACAGAACATTTACTTATACAAAAATATTAATTTCAGTACTGACTTGGTTAGTCTAGAAAAATTATTTAAAAAACATGTAATAAAAAAAACTGTTTAAGATATACTTCGCAATATGAGAGATTAATTAATTGACTCACCCCTTTGCCCTGCCTTACATTTGTTGCAGAAAATAGTGAATTCAACTTACATACGCCATATAGGATAAAAACTAAATCAACATTTTGTATGATAAAATACTCACAAAATAATTAAAGTTCACTGACTCATATTAAAGATAGAAAGGGTTTTATTCTATATAGATGACATTTAAAATATAAAATTTGGCATAGCTATAAACTAGGGGGGAGCAGGATATGGTTTTTTACTATTTGCAGAATCCAAATAGTTTGGCCCTAATATTTCCCAGATCCAGATATCTCAAGATTTAAGTGTAAGAGCTAAGGAGATGGATGAACTTTACAACTTTCTATTTAGTATTTAATACTATTTATTAAAATTAGGACTGGGACTGATTAAAAAATTTGTGTCCGATGGATGGGGGAAAAATTAATAGATTAATTATATTTTTATCATGCATGTATAGATCCTGTTAAGTTGTGATTCATTATTTTGCAAAATCTGTTAAGATGCAATAATTCTATGGCTACCATATTTTGTGACGTAACACGGCAAATTCGTTCTGCTATGCAAGAAATAAGAAAGAAAAACCATTTTGTTTATGTATGCACCTCTAAATAAATAATAATAATAATAATAGGAGGGAAAAGTATGTAAGGAACAAAAAATATAAATTATTAATAAATTGGATAAAAAAAGTTATAAATATTTTCTTAAATTTTGATTGAATTTTAATAGATGAAATCAATTTTTATCTACTAAAACTTTTAATGATTAATATCAATCAAATTAGTTTTAATCTATTAAAATTTATTAATTGATTAATTAATCATTAATTTAGGCAGCCCTAATTAAATAATTATGATCCAATATATATATATATAGGGTATCTGCTATCTACAATCACAGTCTATGACACTGTCAATGTCAACAATTAACATTTTACAATGAATTGAATGAACAAACTTGGAACAAAGTTCAACAAACTGTAGTGTGTACCAAGCGAATAGTGTTGTACTGAGTGTGTACCAAGCAAATGGTGTTTTACTGAGTGTGTAGTGTGGTGTACAAGAAGTCGTGATTTAGAGCCATAATAAAAACTGTTCTTTTGTTCAGACGATTTAAGTTTAATATGTTGTTGGTTAACTTAGTTTGTTATCTTATGTTGTAAAGTAATATCTATACTTGTTACTTTTAAACTTAATATTTTTTTCTCCAATGTTTTACTCAATTTAACACTCACAAAAAAGTTTTACTCTGGGTAATAGTAATAGCTTATAGTGTACTGACTAATTGAAGTTACGGTTATAACTGCACCTTCCAAATCCCAGGGCTTGTTAACTGTTAACAACCTTAAAAAAACTGTTCTTATATTCAATTAATTTAATTTGATTTCAAATAATTCTAACTTCACTGATATTTGGATCTGACATAAGTATTTAGCAAATCGTGATAGTGCCAGAAAATCCAGATGTCTGGCCACCCCCTAGTATAAACTCTGAAAATGTTTACTAATTGAATTTAATTTAAGTCATTCTATATATGAATATAATCCATATAATATATTCTTTAAAATCCCTTTTTAAACTTTTTTTTTCAGTAATTTTTGAAATATTTTCATATTATTTGGGCTACATAGAGAATGTACTAGTGCTCAGTCAACCTTGGCCTATATTTAATAAATGAATTTTTCCATTTTTAGGTTGGGCACTGGGGGAACACCAAGAATGGTCGAAGTACAGTCTTTTTGATGTGGCTGCAAGAGTTCCTTTTATTTTATACATACCAGGGATTACACACCCTAAACCTAAAGAGACAAATACAATTTTTCCTTTTATCAGTCCACTGAAAGATAATTTAACAACCAGTCTTGGGCAGAAAAAAAGTCCCAATGAACATTTAAAAAGAAACAAAGTTTATCAGGAACTTTCTTTCAATTTTGATGCAGAAAAAAATACTGTGTTGCAGGAAAAATCTGAACTTTATTTGAATGAAGGGACATTATTAGATAGAGTTTTTGAAAAATCGGCATCTGAAATAAGGTTAACAGATTACAAAAACGTTGACTCCCTTGGTTACAGATGTGCGTCCTTAGTTGAGCTTGTTGATTTGTTTCCTACACTAGCTGAACTTGCAGATCTACCTATTCTCCCACAGTGCCCAGAGAATCCATTTGATATCTTGTTATGCACTGAAGGCACCAGCCTGTTGCCTCTTATTAAGAACATTACCAATGGAGGTAAAGTAAAAAAGTTTGGCTCCTCTAATGTAAACAAAAATGCAGAATCTTCAAGGATTAAGAGAGACAGGAAGTTTCAGGCTAATACTTTCGACTCCCTGGTAACAAGCCATTTATCAAGAAATTGCAATGAAACATTTATTCCATTTGATTCAGATTTCCAATGGAAAAAGTCTGTATTTAGTCAGTATCCTAGGCCATCAGTTGAACCAAGAGATGACAGCGACCAGCCTCACCTGAAAGACATCCAGATCATGGGCTACAGCATGTGGACGCCTGACTTTCACTACACAGAGTGGGTTGGTTTCAACCCAAACAATTACACAATTAAATGGGAGGAGTTGTATGGGACCGAACTTTATTTGCGGTCATTAGATCCATATGAGATTGACAATGTTGCTTTGTATGAAAAATGTACTGACCTGGTCAAAGTTCTGTCCAAACAGTTACACAGAGGCTGGAGAGCAGCTTTGCCTTTATACCATAATATTTAAAGTCATAGCAAATTTGCAATGGGATCAACTCCAAGTAGTTGGGGATGAAGTTATATAGATTACAAAATGCTTGCTAATACTTGTAATAATTTTTTTATGTACTCCTCGTTTTTGTCAGGAATTTCACTTTTTTTTTCAATGAAATCTCGACCAGGCAGTTGAACGTTTTAGTCTGAAATTTCCAGTCTTTCTTTATTAGAAATGTGTTTCTATTTAATTAATTTACTACTCTCATTTTATTGTAATATTAATTTAAGGCTAATTTACTAAACGTTTTGAAAAAATTATTTCTGAATGTCAATATAACAATAAAACAGTCTTCTAGAATCTAGTGCAACGTGATGTAATACAATAAAGCTAAAAGTAAATATTGAACCAAAACATATTTTCAGAGTATGCTCTCACCATTAAACGATTAAAATTAACCAATATAATTCAAATGTGACATTTATACCTTTTTGTGTTTTTAATTAAACATAAAAATTTCATCATTTGCTTGCCGACCACCAGGCACATATCTGGGGACCACTGGTATAAGATATTACATTTTTATTTTAAAAATCTTGATAGTATTGTCCCTGTTTTTCACTGACAAAATATTGCTCTTAAAAATTTCAAACATAAAAGCACCTGTCACTGGAATTAAAGGTATGACCAAACAGGATTCTTATTAAGTAGCTTATCTGAGAATGGGGATAAATTCATTTTATCTTTTCATCCCCAGTTATGGGGTTTTAAAAAAAAAGAAGTGAATAGTAATGAGCTCCTTTTTTTCTCTTTTTGTTTTCTGGAGGGAAAGGAGCCTTTGGGATATGGTTGTCTATGGAAACATTCCTGCAATTAATACATTTTATACACCCATCAGCACTGAAGAATTAGCAACAACATTAAAATTTGTAACAAATATTCTTAAGTGATTGAAGTAGAGAAAATAATTTTCCCTCTTAAAATATTTAACATTTCAAATCAAATATGGGTTTGTTTGCACTAGTTGTAGCATGATTGATACCATTCTTGGCAAGAAGAGTCACAAACTATATTTATATTTAAAGAACTTGTTTACAATATTAATGCACAGGCTCACTGTCATGTTTTTTAACATTTAAATTTAAAATAATTTAAAGTTCTAACAAATATTAAATATTGGTCACTTCAGTTACTTGCATATTAACTGCATTTTATAACTGCAGTAAATTTTAAAGTTTTTGCATTTAATTTTAAATTGTATTTCCTAACTTCCTTTCTGTTAATTTGAGTTTTTTTGTTTTGTTATATTTTGGACTTGTGCCCTTTCCTTTTTCTTACTTCCTGAGTTGCTTTTCTATAGTTAGGTAGATATATTAATTTAGTTGAAACTTTTTTTAAAATTTGAAGGCATTTCCTGATTAAGGTATATAATTAAAGCTAAACAGTTTTTTGTTTATTTACTAGGGCTGGCACTGATTAAAAAAGGAAAAAAAAAATTGATTAATGTCGATTAACTTTAACTTTATAACACATATATAGATCCCTTTAAGTCAGAATTCATTATTTTGCGAAATCTGTGAGGTTAAGGTTATTCTATGGCTATGGCTCCCAAATTTTGTTATGTAAGACAACAAATACGTTCTGCTTTGCAAGAAATAAGGAAGAAAAACCTTTTTGCTTACATATGCACATCTAAATAAATAATACTACACAAAAATGTAAGTCTTAAAAAATTGGGAAAGAAAATATTTTCTTAAATTTGATTTAAAAATTTTAACAAATAATTGATTAATTAATAGTTAATTTCTGCAGCCCTATAATTTAAACTATTTATTTGTGTCTCTTACAATCTACTAGCCATTGAGCTGACAAAGTTATGTTAATGTCAAGGAATTTTACTCTGATTTTTAACGAAAATAATCAACAATGTTTGTTTTGTGCTCTATTAACTTTTTCAGGTGTAACACAATTTATGCACATAAATAATGAATAAATCTGCATGTAAAAGCCTGTGACATCTTTAAGATCATGTGATATCCAAAGGTGTATCAAAGCTTATATCATTAATGAATCTTTGCAGCATTTCAAAGGTCCAGACTGGCTGGTCAATGGCTGTCCGGTGTCCAGCTTGTCTCATTACAATCTGAAATATTTATTGGTCAAACAGATTTTATACTATTAGGACAGGCATACAAGGAAATAAATGTTTTAAAACTTAAAAATTATGTTTTTCTTTAATTCCCCTCATTATTTTGATTTTACTGAGTAATATATGGTGAAGTTAATAATTCAAATTATCATCACTTTTCATTTGTAATAAGCTGTGGAACTTAAGCAGAAATGTAATAAAACATATTCTTCATCAGTCATTACAGTAAATTGTAAATATATGCTACAAAATAAGTTACCAATAAGTCAAGAAGTTTCCCCAAGTCTCATGAAATTGAAATTAAATGTGCAACTTTTTTATATATTGTTATGATGTACCTTGACATTTACGTTAAGTTACCAATGATGCAAAAGAGATATGATGTCAAATTATTTACCCCTGTAAAGTTGCTGACCCTCATAACATAACCTTTCACCTCTCACATGATTTCAAATTATTTACACTTATAAAGTTACTGACTCTCGTAACATAACCTTTCACCTCTCATATGATGTCAAATTATTTACCCCTGTAAAGTTGCTGACTCTCATAACATAACCTTTCACCTCTCATATGATTTCAAATTATTTACACTTATAAAGTTACTGACTTTCATAACATAACCTTTCACCTCTCATATGATGTCAAATTATTTACCCTTGTAAAGTCCCTGACTCTCGTAACATAACCTTTCACCTCTCCCTGCTCATCAGTCCAAGTAAGTTTCTCTGCGTTTAAGTAATCCTCTCTACCGGACCATAGCAGGTCAGCTAAAAGACCTTCAGTCATTGTTGGACTGACTATCATATCCATCTGTCCTCCAAATAGCAGCACCTGTATGAACAACTGATGAATAAATACAAACTCTGCCAACTTCCACTTATCTGTGTTAATATATAGGAAGAAATAGAAATGCAAATCTTTTATTATAAACTAGATGCTTTTTTCCCGGTCAGATCTATCTTCTTATCTTATATGTTACAGACGCTCCTTCTGTACAGAAGATTATTGCGTCCTACGTATTTCTATGGTTTGTGTTTAGTCCTGTATTCTTACTAGAGTTTTAAATGATGATAAAGTGTTGGCTTTCCTGGTTTCTATTTGTGGTAGAATTTTGCTATTCCATTTTGACCTACTTCCCAGCTGCATTCACAATAATTTAACATATGATCAGTAGGTCACCAATGATCTCCAATTACCCTCTAGTGGCATCTGTTTCAGGAACAGTAACTGACAGGTACAAAGTACAACAGGTTTTCTTTACATTAGATAACTTATTTCCAAAAATAAACAAAGGGAAAAAAATTAATTTTAAGTATCAAGGTCATCGCTGGCTTTTTCGTATTTGTATGTCATGGATACTCTAGATATTTTAGCCATCTCTTACTCTCATATTACAGTTACACCTTCCACTTTCAAGTCCAAAAGATACAAAATAAAATTTAAAAAAACATAAAAAAGAACCTTTAAAAAATCTCCTAAAAACTATAGAAGTGTCCCCTAAAACTTGGTGTCAAAATAAAACAACTTTAAAACATGGTGCTTCAAAGACCTCAATGATCTTCTCAAATAAGAAAGACGTGTGTAGAGGTAGGATTAATTTCAATCTATTATATCTCACCAGCAATTACATGTTCATTGAATTTTGAAAATGCATGTACCTTGTAATTATCAAGGAGAAATGTGAGCTCATCTGTGACTCCATTCCAGAAGTCCTTTGCCATTGAGAGAAGTATTTTATCTGTAGACTTTGAATACTGTGTTGGTCTTACATGTAAAGCTTGTTGAATTTCAGGAAGGTTAAGATAACTTTCAAATTTCCAATCATATTCCTGTTGAAAATAAATAAAATAATATAAAGAATCCATACTATTTGTTTTATAATTTTTAGTTTTTCATTTTTTATAACAATAACATTGATCATTGATAGCTTTTTTTTGTACATTTCAAGGGATGAAATATAATATACTCAACTATAACTTACCAATAGTGATAAAATTATGTGGTGATAAAATTCCTTATTTAGTGTAATAGAATTTTTCTCTCTTATACTTAAAAGAAAATCCAAGGTCATTCTAGGTTAAAATATTATCATCACATTTGTATGACAATGTTAATAAGTAAGTTTTCACCTTTGTTGTTAACAGATTATCCATCTCTTTGTAGCCCAGTTTTTTCTGAGTACTTCCAAAGACACAGTCAATCACATCCTGAATAAATTTTATCAAAGTAAACTATTATTATAATTATAAAAAGTTTCTTAATTTTCATATTTTTAACTTTCAAAGAAGCTGCAAACTGTAATTGAAAAAGATTTATAACAATTAATATCTAAATATACCTTTTAGCATATGGCAAAAAAGGACTAATCTATTTTTTATCATTTGATAAAAATTTCCAACCTTTGGTATCATAAATTTGGACTCCTCTCTGTATTGATAATTACTTTGATTTTATTTTAAATACATCCAGAGTGTTAGTTAAAATCTCCTATCATTTTAAATACACACTTGCATCTATTTTTAAATCATACTCTATGATTTGAAATTAAATTTGATCTAAGACTTGGTCAGCAAGAGTGTCTCTCAGTCTATGCTCCTGTTATTGTATCTTGTGTCTATTCATTATACAGATTTCTTACACACTCCGATCATCTTCCAATATTTACAAATTCAAGCATCATTAATGCAATTTTTCACTCATTCTTATATCCTGCATATAAAATAGATAATTGATTTTGAAGTAAACAATGGATTGGTTTAGGATTTTAAAAATGGATTTATTAGGGCTGTGGAAATTAACGATTAATTTCTCGATTAATCTGTAAATTTTTTTTATCAATTAAAATTAATTTAATCGATAAAATGTCGATTAAAATTAAAGAAAATATTATAAACAATTTTTTCGATTTATTAATAAATAATTAATTTATTAATTATAGTTTGTTTTTTTATGTACAAACTTCTCCATTAAAAAGAGATTTGCAAAGTGTAAACTTTAAAATAAGCAGTTTTTAAAAGGAAAATGATATTTTAAAAAAAAACATTGTTTGTACTTAATTAACAACTTATAAAAAAATTTAAATTCATTGACATTAAATTGAACTACTTATATTTAAATATATCTCCTAAAAATATTTTTTTTTTAAAAACTAAATTCTTATGTTATGGACATTTTATGAAATTTTCAGTTTAATGACGTCATACATCTATCTTATTTTCAGGTTAAATAAAAATTATCAATTAATTATTCGGTAATTTTTCAAAAGTTAATGATTAAATTTAAATTAATCGATAATAGCCTTAATAATTATTAATATATATTAATTAATTTTATTTTTACCATTACAGCTTCCTCGCAGTTGTCCAAATGTTTACATTTATTTTTAGCATTCTCAATTCTGTTAATCAAATTTTTCCCTTTCCTTTCACTTATCATTCCCATGGAAGTCAGCAAGATGGGAAACAGAGGCAACATCTGTGTAAAACAAATTATTTTTGAAAATTCTGAAAAAATTATATCACATTAGATATTTTAAGCTTATTTTTTTGGTTATAAATTTCAATTTGCAACATAATTGCATTTTTATGAATAATTTTGCAAAATAATTGGTTGTCAAACAAATATAACAGGAAAAAATATTACCATTCATTTATTGCTTAAATTATTATATTATTACTTAAATTATTGTCTTAAATTCATTTATGTAAATAGTTTTTGTATACAGAAGAATTGAAAAGTAAAACAAGTATTTAATTTTAATGTAATCTTCTGTAATTTAGTTCTTTAATAAATGTTTGATTAATTTGTCAAGATTAAGTGTTTTAATAGATTTAATGACATACAAACTGCAGGGAATTGCTAACAGCAATACAGGGGGGGGGGGCGCTTTGATGAGACGATATTAGATACTAATTTTGTATAAGTGGTTTTAAGTTTAAGGAAATATTCCTATAGAAGATATTGGATTGACATTTAGTGTAAGGGTGGACCACATTCTGTTCACTCCAATGTGTCTAAGTGTCTACAGTTTGATGAGGGTAATTTACTTAATACATTGTGTTCACTCTCCGGACTAACCTGAAAGAAAGTTGTATTTTGTGTAATTAACGAAAAATAATTGTAAAAAAATAATTAATTCTGGTCACAACGTATGTGAGCCTAAAATAAAATGCCTACATTACTAACATGAAAACTGTTGTAGGTTTACCTTTCCTGGATCACATAGGCCACCACCTATAAATATACCACGCAGATTAATGTATTGCGAAATAGAAGTCTTTCCAATACTCATCTCTTTATGGATCTTGTAGGCTAATGCTGGGATGTATTTCCCTGCATAAGACTGAATACACAATAATGGAATAAACGATAAAATAAAATATAAGGATTAACACAAAAATATAAATCCTGTATTTAAATTCTACAGCAATCAATCAAACCACAGCTAAAATTCAAACAACCCTTAAAAGCATATGAAAAATCTTGAATTCGCTTTGTTTTTTTGTTTTTTTAAATAAGGAACTAATTTGAATGTGTTACATTATCTTTACACAAATAAAATCAATAATTGTAGTTGATGTTTAGCTGAACAATGCTGTGTAATTTACTGTAATGTGAGATATTTTTTTATTTGGCTTAATCAGTGATTAAGTCTCTTTCCCTTCTCTGTGACTCTCTGCTCATGTCATAATGAGGTTTTCACCACGCAGGGGACTGTAATATATGCTTG
Organism: Radix auricularia; assembly: GCA_002072015.1. Classification (NCBI taxonomy): domain Eukaryota; kingdom Metazoa; phylum Mollusca; class Gastropoda; family Lymnaeidae; genus Radix; species Radix auricularia. Next base: position 1,171,584 of record MUZC01000796.1, on the reverse strand, counting down.
ACAGGTGCTATTTAGAATATTAGGAGTAACAAAAAGTTAAGCAAAGTTTAAAATCAATAGTGGTTTAAGGGGCCTCCATAAACTACGCCACGTAATTTTTAATTTAAATTTTAGCGTTTTGATGTGACCCCACATTTCGTATACACCCCGNCCCCCGTCGTCAAAATCGTCCCAAATCCGTGACTCCATCACCCCCTAAGCGCGTGAAGTCATTTATGAACGGTCCATAAAAAATAATGAAAATGAAAATAATTAAAACATTATACATAGGGTTAGATGGACATTTTACAGCGGACTTCTACTTCAAACCCGAATGGTTAAATCCATCCGACGTTTTGTCCCACGGATTGTTCGACTTTGGACGGTTAGACCCTGTCAATTCGAGCTGTGGTTAAAATTAGAGTAAGTTTTATGAAAATCCTGCAATTAACGGTAGAGAATGTGTTATGTGTCAGCATTTTCGTGGTATTAAAGTGTAATGGGTCCAAACGTGTGTGCTCGGTGGATTGAAACCAAATGACAGGGTTAAATGAATATCATGAAGCTAGATGCCCCAATAGAATTTAAAGAAGAAAGACAATTCTAACAATTTTCTCATGCTTTACATAGCCTTTGGGAAGAGGCTGCATCAACCCATATAGAAAGTATCCCATGCTCATAGCATTTATGAGTGACTATGGGAATTTAGAATAATCTTCATTATTGTGAGGATGGATTGGCCTCAGACTCCGGACACCTCTAGGGGAAATGTTTCCCATTTCCAATCACGGAAAATGACACATTCCGGTGGGCAAAGCGAAAAACATGAGCCATTGACTTTGGACATTGGTCACTTAATCCAGGTAACAAAGGCCCCTTCATTAAAACTATATATATATCATATGGCGTCAAGCCCTGGTTTAGGGCTTAGAGCACATATTAGGTACTATACTACCGAGAGGTCAACGTTGCTCTATACTTAATGTAAGAAACCGCTTTGAAAAACTAGAGCAAATGATTAGAAACATTTTGCTGCCAGATTCAATATGGAGATTATTTTAAACTGACAAGAGTAACACAGTAAAATCATTAAAACTTGAAACACCCGCGGATAGAGGAACAAAGAGAAAAGTAGTAATAATTCATTTAAGGCAATTTTTTTTTCTAACTTAGAAATACAACACAAAGATAATCTAAAACAACCCTCTGATAGATATTGGGAGGAAAAGAATCTCATTATTCCGTATGCAAGGACAAACACATACATATTCCCGTCCTTCCCGATGTAATTCGGAGGTGGTATGGGTTGCCTTATAGAACCAGGAACACCAAATATAGATGTGTATGGGTTGCCTTATAGAACCAGGAACACCAAATATAGATGTGTATGGGTTGCCTTAAAGAACCAGGAACACCAAAACTCTATAAACATTTAAAACTGTAATACAAATGCAAGACCAGACGCAAACCAATATAAGCGTAGAACGCAATAATCTTCTATATAGACTATGGAATGAGAGTCTATAAATACTGTACACTTCCAGATATTGAGTATATCACGTCAGTCGAGAAAAATGTAAAGGCTGTCTAGCTTAAGAGAGCGGCAGACCATGTCGCTTTAAAGAAGCTTAGAGCTAAGTCCGAGAAGCTGTTATTAGAAGATTTGGGGGGGGGGGGATGAGTTGGTGCATGTTTAAAATTCAGCTTGCAGACGGCAAAAATAGAGGGAATGAAAGAAGAAAAAACCGACGACGACACGCGCTATCGCAAATACAAATTGTGCAAAGACCCACAAACAAGCGTTTTTTAAAAATTGAGGTGAGCTTGAAACGGACAGAGCAGAGCAGAGAGAGAGAGAAAGAGAGAGAGAGAGAGAAAGAGAGAGAGAGAAAGAGAGAGAGAGAAAGAGAGAGAGAGAGAGAAAGAGAAAGAGAGAGATAGAAAGAGAGAGAGAGAGAGAGAAAGAGAGAGATAGAAAGAGAGAGAGAGAGAGAGAGAGAGAGATAGAAAGAGAGAGAGAGAGAGAGAAAGAGAGAGACTGGCGGTAAGCTGAAGTCATAAGAAGCACGAAGTTGACACCGCACGCAGAGGGTTTTACGTCATTATATGACAGAATGGAAAACACCAATCAACACATTCAAACACTCTGAAACACAAGGACGGGAAACTTGAAGCGATGAAAAACTCCTTGCTACATCAGTCCACACCACTGGTGATCTTCTCAAAAGCATTTGACAAAGTTCACCACCTTAGTTTACTTTAAAAACATAACTACTTTGGTATCTCAGGTCCCTTACATCACTGAATCCAAGACTTCTTTTTGGGCATGGAGCAAACTGTAATAATTAATGGATCCAAATCTGCACCAATAAAGGTTAACTCAGTAGTTCCACTCTTTTTTACTTTTTTATTTATATGAATGATTGACCCAAAAACATCTCAACAGGAACAAAAGTTAGGTTATTTTGTGATGAGTGTATAATCTATAGAACAATGAAATCAGAGCAAGATAGCAACATTTTACAAAAACATTTAGATGCATTGATAAAATGTGAAACTAACTGGAGTATGTCTTTTTACCCAGAAAAGTGTCAACTGTTTAGAGTAACAAAGAAAAAGAAACAAATGAATTCAAAATATTTCATTCATGGAAAAGAACTAACCCAAACTAAAGATGCAAAATACTTAGGAGACATCATAAATGAGAAACTATCAATGAAGTTATTAGAAAATAAATATAAAAACCTTAGGCTTTATAAAAAGAAAGCTTTACAACTGTAATAAATATATAAAACTTAAATGCTACCTCACCCTGGTGAGAACTATTCTAAAATATGCATCTTCTGTATGGGACCATCCACCAAAGAAAATATTGATAAACTAGAACAAATTCAGTGGCGGATTTAGCTATAGGGCAGGGGGGCGGGTCACCCCCCGCGCCCCAGTTGGGTCTAAAATGGTGCCCCCCTTAACACACCCCCGATGAACACTAAAAAGGTGTAACTAGAGCAGAAAAAAAGATTGCTAAGCACGAAACTTTTAATCAATCACATAACTGCAATACGACAATATTTGCTTGCTAAATATCGTATTTCAAAACTGTAATATCTGGTTTGGTCAGTTGGTGAGCGTCGCTAAGTGGGGAAAAATAGAGATGTATTGAAACGAATAATGGGTTGTGACGTTGTTTTAGCAAAACAGAGGACACAGAGAACAATCTTGCTTTAGTGCTGGTGGTTGTAGAAATACTGGAAATTTTCGTTAAATGTTAAGTTTATTGGCCAACTAAGAATCCACTTTGGATAGTCATCGAGAGTTTAAAAAGAAAAATGACATTTATTTAAGTAATGATTTTCAAATTGATTTAATTCCATCATTTGCATCTGAATTATCGGCAGCAATTGAAAATAAAGTTAAGTCTTCACATTTCTTTTATTTAATTATTGATTCAACCATTGATCTAATATTGATAAGATGTCACTTTACGTTCAGTTTCGTAATCAGGACATGTTGTGGAAAGATTTATAGGCTTTATACTTTTTGTAAACAGCAATGAAGCATCCGCATTTGCTGAGAAGATTTTAAAGGAAATACACATTACAAAAGCGAAACATTGACATCACAATCTGTGGAGGAAAGGCATACGATGGCGCATCTATGATGTCTGGAATTAAGATTGACCTTTAAACTTTCATCCAATAGCATTTTTGTTCACTGTTGTGCCCATGTTTTGAATTTGGTCACTATGGAAGTATTTCTGTAAACAGTGATGTACAGTTTTTTTTTTTTTTTTG